>JAVKPL010014452.1:0-86018 GCA_032173675.1 Gastrolobium villosum
TCAATTTCTTTCGCATTTATTTTATTCATCAGTTTTCGACGAAATTCTTTTTCCGTCAAAAAACTTCACAAAATCAATTTCTTTTGCATTTATTTTATTCATCCGTTTTCGACGGAATACATTTTCCGTCAAAAATCTTCGACGGAATCCATTTTCCGTCGAAAAACTTCACAAAATCAATTTCTTTTGCATTTATTTTATTCATCAGTTTTCGACGGAATCCATTTTCCATCGAAAAACTTCACAAAATCAATTTCTTTTGCATTTATTTTATTCATCAGTTTTCGACGAAATTCTTTTTCCGTTGAAAAACTTCACAAAATGAATCTCTTTTACAATTTATTTTATAAATCAGTTTTCGACAGAATTCGTTTTCCGTCAAAAAACTTCACAAAATCTATTTCTTTTGCATTTATTATATTCATCCATTTTCGACGGAATACATTTTCCGTAAAAAATCTTCGACGGAATCCATTTTCCGTCGAAAAACTTTACAAAATGAATTTATTTTCCAATTTATTTTATTCATCTGTTTTGACGGAATTCGTTTTCCGTCAAAAATCTTCGACGGATTTCCTTTTTCGTCGAAAAACTTCACAAAGTCAATTTCTTTTGCATTTGTTTTATTCATCCGTCTTCAACGGAATCCATTTTCCTTTGAAAAATAACACAAAATAAATTTCTTCTGCATTTATTTTATTCATCCGTTTTCTACGGAATCCATTTTCCTTCGAAAAAAAACACAAAATAAATTTCTTCTGCATTTATTTTATTCATCAGTTTTCTACGAAATCCATTTTCCATCAAAAAACTTCACAAAATGAATTTCTTTGGCAATTTATTTTATTCATCCGTTTTCGATGGAATTCGTTTTCCGTCAAAAATCTTCGATGAAATCCATTTTCGTCGAAAAACTTCACAAAATCAATTTCTTTTGCATTTATTTTATTCATCCATTTTCGATGGAATACGTTTTCCGTCAAAAAACTTCACAATATCAATTTCTTTTGCATTTATTTTATTCATCCATTTTCGACAGAATCCGTTTCCCGTCAAAAAACTTCACAAAATCAATTTCTTTTACATTTATCTTATTCATCCATTTTCGACGGAATTCATTTTCCGTCAAAAATCTTCGACGGAATCCATTTTCCGTCGAAAAACATCACAAAATCAATTTCTTTTGCATTTATTTTATTCATCAGTTTTCGACGGAATCCATTTTCCGTTGAAAAACTTCACAAAATCAATTTCTTTTGCATTTATTTTATTCATTAGTTTTCGACGAAATTCTTTTTCCGTTGAAAAACTTCACAAAATCAATTTCTTTTGCATTTATTTTATTCATCCATTTTCGACGGAATACAATTTCCGTCAAAAATCTTTGACGGAATCCCTTTTCCGTCGAAAAACTTCACAAAGTCAATTTCTTTTACATTTATTTTATTTATCAGTTTTCGACGGAATCCATTTTCCATCGAAAAACTTCACAAAATCAATTTCTTTTGCTTTTATTTTATTCATCCATTTTCGACGGAATCCATTTTCCGTCAAAAAACATCACAAAATCAATTTCTTTTGCATTTATTTTATTCATTCATTTTCGACGGAATACATTTTCCGTCAAAAATCTTCGACGGAATCCATTTTCCGTCGTAGGAATCCTTTTTCTGTCGAAAAACTTCAAAAAATCAATTTCTTTTGCATTTATTTTATTCATTAGTTTTCGACGGAATCCATTTTCCATCGAAAAACTTCACAATATCAATTTCTTTTGCATTTATTTTATTCATCCATTTTCGACGGAATACATTTTCCGTCAAAAATCTTCGACGGAATCCATTTTCCATCGAAAAACATCACAAAATCAATTTCTTTTCCATTTATTTTATTCATCAGTTTTCGACGAAATTCTTTTTCCGTCGAAAAACTTCACAAAATGAATCTCTTTTGCAATTTATTTTATTCATCAGTTTTCGACGAAATTCTTTTTCCGTCAAAAAACTTCACAAAATCTATTTCTTTTGCATTTATTATATTCATCCATCTTCGACGGAATACATTTTCCGTCAAAAATCTTCGACGGAATCCATTTTCCGTCGAAAAACTTTACAAAATCAATTTATTTACCAATTTATTTTATTCATCCGTTTTTGACGGAATTCGTTTTCCGTCAAAAATCTTCGACGGATTTCCTTTTTCGTCGAAAAACTTCACAAAGTCAATTTCTTTTGCATTTATTTTATTCATCCGTCTTCAACGGAATCCATTTTCCTTCGAAAAATAACACAAAATAAATTTCTTCTGCATTTATTTTATTCATCCGTTTTCTACGTAATCCATTTTCCTTCGAAAAAAACACAAAATAAATTTCTTCTGCATTTATTTTATTCATCAGTTTTCTACGAAATCCATTTTCCATCAAAAAACTTCACAAAATGAATTTCTTTTGCAATTTATTTTATTCATCCGTTTTCGATGGAATTCGTTTTCCGTCAAAAATCTTCGATGAAATCCATTTTCGTCGAAAAACTTCACAAAATCAATTTCTTTTGCGTTTATTTTATTCATCCATTTTCGACGGAATAAATTTTCCGTCAAAAATCTTCGACAGAATCCATTTTCCGTCGAAAAACTTCACAAAAACAATTTCTTTTGCATTTATTATTTTCATCCAATTTTGACGGAATCCATTTTCCATCGAAGGAATCCATTTTTCGTCAAAAAACTTCACAAAATCAACTACTTTTGCATTTTCTTTTATTCATCCATTTTCGACAGAATTCATTTTCCGTCAAAAATCTACGACGAAATCCATTTTCCGTCGAAAAACTTCACAAATTCAATTTCTTTTGCATTTATTTTATTCATCTGTTTTCGACGGAATCCATTTTCCATCGAAAAACTTCACGAAATCAATTTCTTTTGCATTATTTTATTCATCATTTTCGACGGAATCCATTTTCCGTCCAAAAGCTTCACAAAATCAATTTCTTTTGCATTTATTTTATTAATCCATTTTCGACGGAATACATTTTCCGTCAAAAATCTTTGACGGAATCCATTTTCCGTCGAAGGAAACCATTTTCCGTCGTAAAACTTCACAAAATCAATTTCTTTTGCATTTATTTTATTCATCAGTTATCGACGTGATCCATTTCCCATCGAAAAATTTCACAAAATCAATTTCTTTTGCAATTTATTTTATTCATCCATTTTCGACGGAATTCGTTTTCCGTCAAAAATCTTCGACCTAATCCATTTTCGTCGAAAAATTTCTCAAAATCAATTTCTTTTGCATTTATTTTATTCATCCATTTTCGACGGAATCTGTTTTCTGTCAAAAAACTTCACAATATCAATTTCTTTTGCATTTATTTTATTTATCCATTTTCGACGGAATTCATTTTCCGTAAAAAATCTTTGACGGAATCCATTTTCCGTCGAAAAACTTCACAAAATCAATTTCTTTTGCATTTACTTTATTCATCAGCTTTCGACGGAATCCATTTTCCGTCGAAAAACTTCACAAAATCAATTTATTTTGCATTTATTTTATTCATCCATTTTCGACGGAATCCGTTTTCCGTCAAAAAATTTCACAATATCAATTTTTTTGCATTTGTTTTATTCATCCATTTTCGACGGAATCCATTTTCGTCGAAAAACTTCACAAAATCAATTTCTTTTGCATTTATTTTATTCATCCATTTTCGATGGAAAACGTTTTCCGTCAAAAAACTTCACAATATCAATTTCTTTTGCATTTATTTTATTCATCCATTTTCGACAGAATCCGTTTTCCGTCAAAAAACTTCACATATTCAACCATTTTCGACGGAATTCATTTTCCGTCAAAAATCTTCGACGGAATCCATTTTCCGTCGAAAAACTTCACAAAATCAATTTCTTTTGCATTTATTTTATTCATTAGTTTTCGACGAAATTCTTTTTCCGTCGAAAAACTTCACAAAATCAATTTCTTTTGCATTTATTTTATTCATCCATTTTCGACGGAATACATTTTCCGTCAAAAATCTTTGACAGAATCCCTTTTCCATCGAAAAACTTCACAAAGTCAAATTCTTTTACATTTATTTTATTCATCAGTTTTCGACGGAATCCATTTTCCATCGAAAAACTTCACAAAATCAATTTCTTTTGCATTTATTTTATTCATCCATTTTCGACGGAATCCGTTTTCCGTCAAAAAACTTCACAAAATAAATTTCTTTTGCATTTATTTTATTCATCCATTTTCGACGGAATACATTTTTCGTTAAAAATCTTCGACGGAATCCATTTTCGTCGAAAAACCTCACAAAATCATTTTCTTTTGCATTTGTTTTATTCATCAGTTTTCGACGGAATCCATTATCCATCGAAAAACTTCACAAAATCAATTTCTTTTGCTTTTATTTTATTTATCCATTTTCAACGGAATACAATTTCCGTAAAAAATCTTTGACGGAATCCCTTTTCCGTCAAAAACTTCACAAAGTCAATTTCTTTTACATTTAATTTATTTATCAGTTTTCGACGGAATCCATTTTCCATCGAAAAACTTCACAAAATCAATTTCTTTTGCATTTATTTTATTCATCAGTTTTCGACGGAAATCGTTTTCCGTCGAAAAACTTCACAAAATGAATTTCTTTTGCTATTTATTTTATTCATCCGTTTTTGACGGAATTCGTTTTCCGTCAAAAATCTTCGACGAAATACATTTTCGTCGAAAAACTTCACAATATCAATTTCTTTTGCATTTATTTTATTCATCCATTTTCGATGGAATCAATTTTCTGTCAAAAAACTTCACAAAATCAATTTCTTTTGCATTTATTTTATTCATCCATTTTCGACGAAATTCTTTTTCCGTCAAAAATCTTCGACGGAATCCATTTTCCGTCGAAAAACTTCACAAAATCAATTTCTTTTGCATTTATTTTATTCATCAGTTTTCGACGGAATCCATTTTCCGTCGAAAAACATCACAAAATCAATTTCATTTGCATTTATTTTATTCATCATTTTTCGACGAAATTCTTTTTCCGTCGAAAAACATCACAAAATGAATCTCTTTTGCAATTTATTTTATTGATCCGTTTTCGACCGAATTCGTTTTCGGTCAAAAATCTTCGGCGAAATCCATTTTCGTCGAAAAACTTCACACAATCAGTTTCTTTTGCATTTATTTTATTCATCCATTTTCCTTCGAAAAATAACACAAAATAAATTTCTTCTGCATTTATTTTATTCATTCGTTTCTACGGAATCCATTTTCCTTCGAAAAAAACACAAAATAAATTTCTTCTGCATTTATTTTATTCATCAGTTTTCTACGAAATCCATTTTCCATAAAAAAACTTCACAAAATCAAGTTCTTCTGCATTTATTTTATAAATCAGTTTTCGACAGAATTCGTTTTCCGTCGAAAAACTTCACAAAATGAATTTCTTTTGCAATTTATTTTATTCATCCGTTTTCAATGGAAAAAATTCAAAATCAATTTCTTTTGCAAAAATCTTCGATGAAATCATTTTCGTCGAAAAACTTCACAAAATCAATTTCTTTTGCATTTATTTTATTCATCCATTTTCGATGGAATACGTTTTCCGTCAAAAAACTTCACAATATCAATTTCTTTTGCATTTATTTTATTCATCCATTTTCGACAGAATCCGTTTTCCGTTTTCCGTCAAAAAACTTCACAAAATCAATTTCTTTTGAAAAACTTCACAAAATCAATTTCTTTTGCATTTATTTTATTCATCCATTTTTCAACCATTTTCGTCACAAAATCAACTTTTGCATTTAAAATTCATCCATTTTCGACGGAATTCATTTTCCGTCAAAAATCTTCGACGGAATCCATTTTCAGTCGAAAAACTTCACAAAATCAATTTCTTTTGCATTTTTTTATTCATTAGTTTTCGACGAAATTCTTTTTCCGTCGAAAAACTTCACAAAATCAATTTCTTTTGCATTTACTTTATTCATCTGCTTTCTACGAAATCCATTTTCCATCAAAAAACTTCACAAAATGAATTTCTTTTGCAATTTATTTTATTCATCCGTTTTCGATGGAATTCGTTTTCCGTCAAAAATCTTCGATGAAATCTATTTTCCGTAGAAAAACTTCACAAAATCAATTTCTTTTTCTTTTATTTTATTCATCCGTTTTCGACGGAATAAATTTTCCGTCAAAAATCTTCGACAGAATCCATTTTCCGTCGAAAAACTTCACAAAAACAATTTCTTTTGCATTTATTATTTTCATCCAATTTTGACGGAATCCATTTTCCATCGAAGGAATCCATTTTTCGTCAAAAAACTTCACAAAATCAACTACTTTTGCATTTTCTTTTATTCATCCATTTTCGACAGAATTCATTTTCCGTCGAAAAACTTCACAAATTCAATTTCTTTTGCATTTATTTTATTCATCTGTTTTCGACGGAATCCATTTTCCATCGAAAAACTTCACGAAATCAATTTCTTTTGCATTATTTTATTCATCATTTTCGACGGAATCCATTTTCCGTCCAAAAGCTTCACAAAATCAATTTCTTTTGCATTTATTTTATTAATCCATTTTCGACGGAATACATTTTCCGTCAAAAATCTTTGACGGAATCCATTTTCCGTCGAAGGAAACCATTTTCCGTCGTAAAACTTCACAAAATCAATTTCTTTTGCATTTATTTTATTCATCAGTTATCGACGTGATCCATTTCCCATTGAAAAATTTCACAAAATCAATTTCTTTTGCAATTTATTTTATTCATCCATTTTCGACGGAATTCATTTTCCGTCAAAAATCTTCGACCTAATCCATTTTCGTCGAAAAATTTCTCAAAATCAATTTCTTTTGCATTTATTTTATTCATCCATTTTCGACGGAATCTGTTTTCTGTCAAAAAACTTCACAAAATCAATTTCTTTTGCTTTTATTTTATTCATCCATTTTCGATGGAATACGTTTTCCATCAAAAAACTTCACAATATCAATTTCTTTTGCATTTATTTTACTCATCCATTTTCGACAGAATCCGTTTTCCGTCAAAAAACTTCACATATTCAACCATTTTCGACGGAATTCATTTTCCGTCCAAAATCTTCGACGAAATCCATTTTCCGTCGAAAAACTTCACAAAATCAATTTCTTTTGCATTTATTTTATTCAGTAGTTTTCGACGAAATTCTTTTTCCGTCGAAAAACTTCACAAAATCAATTTCTTTTGCATTTATTTTATTCATCCATTTTCGACGGAATACATTTTCCGTCAAAAATCTTCGACAGAATCCATTTTCCGTCGAAAAACTTCACAAAAACAATTTCTTTTGCATTTATTATTTTCATCCAATTTTGACGGAATCCATTTTCCATCGAAGGAATCCATTTTTCGTCAAAAAACTTCACAAAATCAACTACTTTTGCATTTTCTTTTATTCATCCATTTTCGACAGAATTCATTTTCCGTCGAAAAACTTCACAAATTCAATTTCTTTTGCATTTATTTTATTCATCTGTTTTCGACGGAATCCATTTTCCATCGAAAAACTTCACGAAATCAATTTCTTTTGCATTATTTTATTCATCATTTTCGACGGAATCCATTTTCCGTCCAAAAGCTTCACAAAATCAATTTCTTTTGCATTTATTTTATTAATCCATTTTCGACGGAATACATTTTCCGTCAAAAATCTTTGACGGAATCCATTTTCCGTCGAAGGAAACCATTTTCCGTCGTAAAACTTCACAAAATCAATTTCTTTTGCATTTATTTTATTCATCAGTTATCGACGTGATCCATTTCCCATTGAAAAATTTCACAAAATCAATTTCTTTTGCAATTTATTTTATTCATCCATTTTCGACGGAATTCATTTTCCGTCAAAAATCTTCGACCTAATCCATTTTCGTCGAAAAATTTCTCAAAATCAATTTCTTTTGCATTTATTTTATTCATCCATTTTCGACGGAATCTGTTTTCTGTCAAAAAACTTCACAAAATCAATTTCTTTTGCTTTTATTTTATTCATCCATTTTCGATGGAATACGTTTTCCATCAAAAAACTTCACAATATCAATTTCTTTTGCATTTATTTTACTCATCCATTTTCGACAGAATCCGTTTTCCGTCAAAAAACTTCACATATTCAACCATTTTCGACGGAATTCATTTTCCGTCCAAAATCTTCGACGAAATCCATTTTCCGTCGAAAAACTTCACAAAATCAATTTCTTTTGCATTTATTTTATTCAGTAGTTTTCGACGAAATTCTTTTTCCGTCGAAAAACTTCACAAAATCAATTTCTTTTGCATTTATTTTATTCATCCATTTTCGACGGAATACATTTTCCGTCAAAAATCTTCGACAGAATCCATTTTCCGTCGAAAAACTTCACAAAAACAATTTCTTTTGCATTTATTATTTTCATCCAATTTTGACGGAATCCATTTTCCATCGAAGGAATCCATTTTTCGTCAAAAAACTTCACAAAATCAACTACTTTTGCATTTTCTTTTATTCATCCATTTTCGACAGAATTCATTTTCCGTCGAAAAACTTCACAAATTCAATTTCTTTTGCATTTATTTTATTCATCTGTTTTCGACGGAATCCATTTTCCATCGAAAAACTTCACGAAATCAATTTCTTTTGCATTATTTTATTCATCATTTTCGACGGAATCCATTTTCCGTCCAAAAGCTTCACAAAATCAATTTCTTTTGCATTTATTTTATTAATCCATTTTCGACGGAATACATTTTCCGTCAAAAATCTTTGACGGAATCCATTTTCCGTCGAAGGAAACCATTTTCCGTCGTAAAACTTCACAAAATCAATTTCTTTTGCATTTATTTTATTCATCAGTTATCGACGTGATCCATTTCCCATTGAAAAATTTCACAAAATCAATTTCTTTTGCAATTTATTTTATTCATCCATTTTCGACGGAATTCATTTTCCGTCAAAAATCTTCGACCTAATCCATTTTCGTCGAAAAATTTCTCAAAATCAATTTCTTTTGCATTTATTTTATTCATCCATTTTCGACGGAATCTGTTTTCTGTCAAAAATCTTCACAAAATCAATTTCTATTGATTTTATTTTATTCATCCATTTTCGATGGAATACGTTTTCCATCAAAAAACTTCACAATATCAATTTCTTTTGCATTTATTTTACTCATCCATTTTCGACAGAATCCGTTTTCCGTCAAAAAACTTCACATATTCAACCATTTTCGACGGAATTCATTTTCCGTCCAAAATCTTCGACGAAATCCATTTTCCGTCGAAAAACTTCACAAAATCAATTTCTTTTGCATTTATTTTATTCAGTAGTTTTCGACGAAATTCTTTTTCCGTCGAAAAACTTCACAAAATCAATTTCTTTTGCATTTATTTTATTCATCCATTTTCGACGGAATACATTTTCCGTCAAAAATCTTTGACAGAATCCCTTTTCCGTCGAAAAACTTCACAAAGTCAATTTCTTTTACATTTATTTTATTCATCAGTTTTCGACGGAATCCATTTTCCATCGAAAAACTTCACAAAATCAATTTCTTTTGCATTTATTTTATTCATCCATTTTCGACAAAATAAATTTCTTTTGATCCATTTTACTTTTTTCGTCAAAAATCTTCGACGGAATCCATTTTCATCGAAAAACCTCACAAAATCATTTTCTTTTGCATTTGTTTTATTCATCAGTTTTCGACGGAATCCATTTTCCATCGAAAAACTTCACAAAATCAATTTCTTTTGCATTTATTTTATTCATCCATTTTCGACGGAATACAATTTCCGTAAAAAATCTTTGACGGAATCCCTTTTCCGTCGAAAAACTTCACAAAGTCAATTTCTTTTACATTTATTTTATTCATCAGTTTTCGACGGAATCCATTTTCCATCGAAAAACTTCACAAAATCAATTTCTTTTGCATTTATTTTATTCATCAGTTTTCGACGGAAATCGTTTTCCGTCGAAAAACTTCACAAAATGAATTTCTTTTGCTATTTATTTTATTCATCCGTTTTTGACGGAATTCGTTTTCCGTCAAAAATCTTCGACCAAATACATTTTCGTCGAAAAACTTCACAATATCAATTTCTTTTGCATTTATTTTATTTATCCATTTTCGATGGAATCAATTTTCTTTCAAAAAACTTCACAAAATCAATTTCTTTTGCATTTATTTTATTCATCCATTTTCGACGAAATTCTTTTTCCGTCAAAAATCTTCGACGGAATCCATTTTCCGTCGAAAAACTTCACAAAATCAATTTCTTTTGCATTTATTTTATTCATCAGTTTTCGACGGAATCCATTTTCCGTCGAAAAACATCACAAAATCAATTTCATTTGCATTTATTTTATTCATCAGTTTTCGACGAAATTTTTTTTCCGTCGAAAAACATCACAAAATGAATCTCTTTTACAATTTATTTTATTGATCCGTTTTCGACCGAATTCGTTTTCGGTCAAAAATCTTCGGCGAAATCCATTTTCGTCGACAAACTTCACACAATCAGTTTCTTTTGCATTTATTTTATTCACCCATTTTCCTTCGAAAAATAACACAAAATAAATTTCTTCTGCATTTATTTTATTCATCCGTTTCTACGGAATCCGTTTTCCTTCGAAAAAAAACACAAAATAAATTTCTTCTGCATTTATTTTATTCATCAGTTTTCAACGAAATCCATTTTCCATCAAAAAACTTCACAAAATCAAGTTCTTCTGCATTTATTTTATAAATCAGTTTTCGACAGAATTCGTTTTCCGTCGAAAAACTTCACAAAATGAATTTCTTTTGCAATTTATTTTATTCATCCGTTTTCAATGGAATTCGTTTTCCGTCAAAAATCTTCGATGAAATCCATTTTCGTCGAAAAATTTCACAAAATCAATTTCTTTTGCATTTATTTTATCATCCATTTTCGTCATTTTCGATGGAATACGTTTTCCGTCAAAAAACTTCACAAAATCAATTTCTTTTGCATTTATTTTATTTCAACCATTTTCGACGGAATTCATTTTCCGTCAAAAATCTTCGACGGAATCCATTTTCCGTCGAAAAACTTCACAAAATCAATTTCTTTTGCATTTTTTTTATTCATTAGTTTTCGACGAAATTCTTTTTCCGTCGAAAAACTTCACAAAATCAATTTCTTTTGCATTTATTTTATTCATCCATTTTCGACGGAATACATTTTCCGTCAAAAATCTTTGACAGAATCCCTTTTCCGTCGAAAAACTTCACAAAGTCAATTTCTTTTACATTTATTTTATTCATCAGTTTTCGACGGAATCCATTTTCCATCGAAAAACTTAACAAAATCAATTTCTTTTGCATTTATTTTATTCATCCATTTTCGACGGAATCCGTTTTCCGTCAAAAAACTTCACAAAATAAATTTCTTTTGCTATTTATTTTATTCATCCGTTTTCGACAGAATTCGTTTTCCGTCAAAAATCTTCGACGAAATCCATTTTCATCGAAAAACTTCACAATATCAATTTCTTTTGCATTTATTTTATTCATCCATTTTCGATGGAATCCGTTTTCCGTCCAAAAACTTCACAAAATCAATTTCTTTTGCATTTATTTTATTCATCCGTTTTCGACGGAATCCATTTTTCATCGAAAAACCTCACAAAATCAATTTCTTTTGCATTTATTTTATTCATCAATTTTCGACGAAATTCATTTTCCGTCGAAAAACATCACAAAATGAATTTCTTTCGCAATTTATTTTATTCATCCATTTTCGATGTAATTCGTTTTCGGTCAAAAATCTTCGACGAAATCCATTGTCGTCAAAAACTTCACAAAATCAATTTCTTTTGCATTTATTTCATTCATCCATTTTCGACGGAATCCGTTTTCCGTCAAAAAACTTCACAAAATAAATTTCTTTTGCATTTATTTTATTCATCCATTTTCGACGGAATACATTTTCCGTCAAAAATCTTCGACGGAATCCATTTTCCGTCGAAAAACTTCACAAAATCAATTTCTTTTGCCTTTATTTTTTTCATCCGTTTTCGACGGAATCCATTTTCCGTCGTAGGAATCCTTTTTCCGTCGAAAAACTTCACAAAATCAATTTCTTTTGCATTTATTTTATTCATTAGTTTTCGACGGAATCCATTTTCCATCGAAAAACTTCACAATATCAAATTCTTTTGCATTTATTTTATTCATCCATTTTCGACGGAATCCATTTTCTGTCAAAAAACTTCACAAAATCCATATCTTTTGCATTTATTTTATTCATCCATTTTCGACGGAATTCATTTTCCGTTATAAATCTTCGACGGAATCCATTTTCTATCGAAAAATTTCACAAAACCAATTTCTTTTGCATTTATTTTACTCATCAGTTTTGTACGGAAATAATTTTCCGTCGAAAAACTTCACAAAATCAATTTCTTTTGCATTTATTTTAATCATCAGTTTTCGACGAAATTCTTTTTCCGTCGAAAAACTTCACAAAATGAATTTCTTTTGCAACTTATTTTGTTCATCCGTTTTCGACGGAATTCGTTTTCCGTCAAAAATCTTCGACGAAATCCATTTTTGTCGAAAAACTTCACAAAATCAATTTCTTTTATATTTATTTTATTCATCCATTTTCGACGGAATCCGTTTTCCGTCAAAAAACATCACAATATCAATTTCTTTTGCATTTATTTTATTCATCCATTTTCGACGGAATACGTTTTCCGTCCAAAAACTTCACAAAATCAATTTCTTTTGCATTTATTTTATTCATTCGTTTTCGACGGAATCCATTTTTCATCGAAAAACCTCAAAAAATCAATTTCTTTTGCATTTATTTTATTCATTCATTTTCGACGGAATCTGTTTTCCGTCAAAAAACTTCACAAAATCAATTTCTTTTGCATTTATTTTATTCATCCATTTTCGTTGGAATTCTTATTCCGTCAAAAATCTTCGACGAAATCCATTTTCCGTCGAAAAACTTCTCAAGATCAATTTCTTTTTGCATTTATTTTATTCATCAGTTTTCGACGAAATCCATTTTCCGTCGAAAAACTTCACAAAATCAATTTCTTTTGCATTTATTTTATTCATCCATTTTCGACGGAATTCATTTTCCGTCAAAAATCTTCGACGAAATCCATTTTCGTCGAAAAACATCACAAAATCAATTTCTTTTGCATTTATTTTATTCATCCATTTTCGACGGAATCCGTTTTCCGTCCAAAAACTTCACAAAATCAATTTCTTTTGCATTTATTTTATTCATCCATTTTCGACGGAATTCATTTTCCGTCAAAAATCTTCGATGGAATCCCTTTTCCGTCGAAAAACTTCACAAAGTCAATTTCTTTTGCATTTATTTTATTCATCAGTTTTCGACAGAATCAATTTTCCATCGAAAAACTTCACAAAATCGATTTCTTTTGCATTTATTTTATTCATCCATTTTCGACGGAATCCATTTTCCGTCAAAAAACTTCACAAAACAATTTCTTTTGCATTTATTTTATTCATCCATTTTCGACGGAATCCGTTTTCCGTCCAAAAACTTCATAAAATCAATTTCTTTTGCATTTATTTTATTCATCCATTTTCGACGGAATTCATTTTCCGTCAAAAATCTTCGACGGAATCCATTTTCCGTCGAAAAACTTCACAAAAACAATTTCTTTTGCATTTATTTTATTCATCAGTTTTCGACGGAATCCATTTTCCGTCGAAAAACTTCACAAAATAAATTTCTTTTGCAATTTATTTTATTCATCCATTTTCGATGTAATTCGTTTTCGGTCAAAAATCTTCGACGAAATCCATTGTCGTCGAAAAACTTCACAAAATCAATTTCTTTTGCATTTATTTCATTCATCCATTTTCGACGGAATCCGTTTTCCGTCAAAAAACTTCACAAAATAAATTTCTTTTGCATTTATTTTATTCATCCATTTTCGACGGAATACATTTTCCGTCAAAAATCTTCGACGGAATCCATTTTCCGTCGAAAAACTTCACAAAATCAATTTCTTTTGCCTTTATTTTTTTCATCCGTTTTCGACGGAATCCATTTTCCGTCGTAGGAATCCTTTTTCCGTCGAAAAACTTCACAAAATCAATTTCTTTTGCATTTATTTTATTCATTAGTTTTCGACGGAATCCATTTTCCATCGAAAAACTTCACAATATCAAATTCTTTTGCATTTATTTTATTCATCCATTTTCGACGGAATCCATTTTCTGTCAAAAAACTTCACAAAATCCATATCTTTTGCATTTATTTTATTCATCCATTTTCGACGGAATTCATTTTCCGTTATAAATCTTCGACGGAATCCATTTTCTATCAAAAAATTTCACAAAACCAATTTCTTTTGCATTTATTTTACTCATCAGTTTTGTACGGAAATAATTTTCCGTCGAAAAACTTCACAAAATCAATTTCTTTTGCATTTATTTTAATCATCAGTTTTCGACGAAATTCTTTTTCCGTCGAAAAACTTCACAAAATGAATTTCTTTTGCAATTTATTTTGTTCATCCGTTTTCGACGGAATTCGTTTTCCGTCAAAAATCTTCGACGAAATCCATTTTTGTCGAAAAACTTCACAAAATCAATTTCTTTTATATTTATTTTATTCATCCATTTTCGACGGAATCCGTTTTCCGTCAAAAAACATCACAATATCAATTTCTTTTGCATTTATTTTATTCATCCATTTTCGACGGAATACGTTTTCCGTCCAAAAACTTCACAAAATCAATTTCTTTTGCATTTATTTTATTCATTCGTTTTCGACGGAATCCATTTTTCATCGAAAAACCTCAAAAAATCAATTTCTTTTGCATTTATTTTATTCATTCATTTTCGACGGAATCTGTTTTCCGTCAAAAAACTTCACAAAATCAATTTCTTTTGCATTTATTTTATTCATCCATTTTCGTTGGAATTCTTTTTCCGTCAAAAATCTTCGACGGAATCCATCCATTTTCCGTCAAAAAATTTCACAAAATCAATTTCCTTTGCATTTATTTTATTAATCAGTTTTCGACGAAATTCTTTTTCCGTCGAAAAACTTCACAAAATGAATTTCTTTTGCAATTTATTTTATTCATCCGTTTTCGATGGAATTCATTTTCCGTCAAAAATCTTCGACGAAATCCATTTCCGTCCAAAAACTTCACAAAATCAATTTCTTTTGCATTTATTTTATTCATCCGTTTTCGACGGAATCCATTTTTCATCGAAAAACCTCACAAAATCAATTTCTTTTGCATTTATTTTATTCATCAATTTTCGACGAAATTCATTTTCCGTCGAAAAACATCACAAAATGAATTTCTTTTGCAATTTATTTTATTCATCCATTTTCGATGTAATTCGTTTTCGGTCAAAAATCTTCGACGGAATCCATTTTGCGTCGAAAAACTCACAAAATCAATTTCTTTTGCATTTATTTTATTCATCCATTTTCGACGGAATCCGTTTTCCGTCAAAAAACTTCACAAAATAAATTTCTTTTGCATTTATTTTATTCATCCATTTTCGACGGAATACATTTTCCGTCAAAAATCTTCGACGGAATCCATTTTCCGTCGAAAAACTTCACAAAATCAATTTCTTTTGCATTTATTTTTTTCATCCGTTTTCGACGGAATCCATTTTCCGTCGTAGGAATCCTTTTTCCGTCGAAAAACTTCACAAAATCAATTTCTTTTGCATTTATTTTATTCATTAGTTTTCGACGGAATCCATTTTCCATCGAAAAACTTCACAATATCAAATTCTTTTGCATTTATTTTATTCATCCATTTTCTGTCAAAAAACTTCACAAAATCCATTTCTTTTGCATTTATTTTATTCATCCATTTTCGACGGAATTCATTTTCCGTTATAAATCTTAAACGGAATCCGTTTTCCGTCGAAAAACTTCACAAAACCAATTTCTTTTTGCATTTATTTTATTCATCCGTTTTCGACGGAATCCATTTTTCATCGAAAAACCTCACAAAATCAATTTCTTTTGCATTTATTTTATTCATCAATTTTCGACGAAATTCATTTTCCGTCGAAAAACATCACAAAATGAATTTCTTTTGCAATTTATTTTATTCATCCATTTTCGATGTAATTCGTTTTCGGTCAAAAATCTTCGACGAAATCCATTGTCGTCGAAAAACTTCACAAAATCAATTTCTTTTGCATTTATTTCATTCATCCATTTTCGACGGAATCCGTTTTCCGTCAAAAAACTTCACAAAATAAATTTCTTTTGCATTTATTTTATTCATCCATTTTCGACGGAATACATTTTCCGTCAAAAATCTTCGACGGAATCCATTTTCCGTCGAAAAACTTCACAAAATCAATTTCTTTTGCCTTTATTTTTTTCATCCGTTTTCGACGGAATCCATTTTCCGTCGTAGGAATCCTTTTTCCGTCGAAAAACTTCACAAAATCAATTTCTTTTGCATTTATTTTATTCATTAGTTTTCGACGGAATCCATTTTCCATCGAAAAACTTCACAATATCAAATTCTTTTGCATTTATTTTATTCATCCATTTTCGACGGAATCCATTTTCTGTCAAAAAACTTCACAAAATCCATATCTTTTGCATTTATTTTATTCATCCATTTTCGACGGAATTCATTTTCCGTTATAAATCTTCGACGGAATCCATTTTCTATCGAAAAATTTCACAAAACCAATTTCTTTTGCATTTATTTTACTCATCAGTTTTGTACGGAAATAATTTTCCGTCGAAAAACTTCACAAAATCAATTTCTTTTGCATTTATTTTAATCATCAGTTTTCGACGAAATTCTTTTTCCGTCGAAAAACTTCACAAAATGAATTTCTTTTGCAATTTATTTTGTTCATCCGTTTTCGACGGAATTCGTTTTCCGTCAAAAATCTTCGACGAAATCCATTTTTGTCGAAAAACTTCACAAAATCAATTTCTTTTATATTTATTTTATTCATCCATTTTCGACGGAATCCGTTTTCCGTCAAAAAACATCACAATATCAATTTCTTTTGCATTTATTTTATTCATCCATTTTCGACGGAATACGTTTTCCGTCCAAAAACATCACAAAATCAATTTCTTTTGCATTTATTTTATTCATTCGTTTTCGACAGAATCCATTTTTCATCGAAAAACCTCAAAAAATCAATTTCTTTTGCATTTATTTTATTCATTCATTTTCGACGGAATCTGTTTTCCGTCAAAAAACTTCACAAAATCAATTTCTTTTGCATTTATTTTATTCATCAGTTTTCGACGGAATCCATTTTCCGTCGAAAAACTTCACAAAATCAATTTCTTTTGCATTTATTTTATTAATCAGTTTTCGACGAAATTCTTTTTCCGTCGAAAAACTTCACAAAATGAATTTCTTTTGCAATTTATTTTATTCATCCGTTTTCGATGGAATTCATTTTCCGTCAAAAATCTTCGACGAAATCCATTTTCGTAGAAAAACATCACAAAATCAATTTCTTTTGCATTTATTTTATTCATCCATTTTCGACGGAATCCGTTTTCCGTCCAAAAACTTCACAAAATCAATTTCTTTTGCATTTATTTTATTCATCCATTTTCGACGGAATTCATTTTCCGTCAAAAATCTTCGATGGAATCCCTTTTCCGTCGAAAAACTTCACAAAGTCAATTTCTTTTGCATTTATTTTATTCATCAGTTTTCGTCAGAATCCATTTTCCATCGAAAAACTTCACAAAATCAATTTCTTTTGCATTTATTTTATTCATCCATTTTCGACGGAATCCATTTTCCGTCAAAAAACTTCACAAAATCAATTTCTTTTGAATTTATTTTATTCATCCATTTTCGACGGAAGACATTTTCCGTCCAAAATCTTCGCATTTATTTTATTCACGGAATCCATTTTCCGTCGAAAAACTTAACAAAATCAATTTCTTTTGCATTTATTTTTTTCATCCGTTTTCGACGGAATCCATTTTCCGTCGTAGGAATCCATTTTCCGTCGAAATACTTCACAAAATCAATTTCTTTTGCATTTATTTTATTCATCTGTTTTCGACGGAATCCATTTTCCATCGAAAAACTTCACAAAATCAATTTCTTTTGCAATTATTTTATTCATCAGTTTTCAACGGAATTCGTTTTCCATCGAAAAACTTCACAAAATGAATTTATTTTGCAATTTATTTTATTCATGCATTTTCGACGAAATTCGATTTCCGTCAAAAATCTTCGACGAAATCCATTTTCGTCGAAAAACTTCACAAAATCAATTTCTTTTGCATTTATTTTATTCATCCATTTTCGACGGAATCCGTTTTCCGTCCAAAAACTTCATAAAATCAATTTCTTTTGCATTTATTTTATTCATCCATTTTCGACGGAATTCATTTTCCGTCAAAAATCTTCGACGGAATCCATTTTCCGTCAAAAAACTTCACAAAAACAATTTCTTTTGCATTTATTTTATTCATCAATTTTCGACGGAATCCATTTTCCGTCGAAAAACTTCACAAAATCAATTTCTTTTGCATTTATTTTATTCATCAGTTTTTGACGAAATTCTTTTTCCGTCGAAAAACTTCACAAAGTCAATTTCCTTTGCATTTATTTTATTCATCCGTTTTTCGACGGAATACATTTTCCGTCAAAAATCTTCGATGGAATCCCTTTTCCGTCGAAAAACTTCACAAAGTCAATTTCTTTTGCATTTATTTTATTCATCCATTTTCGACGGAATCCATTTTCCGTCAAAAAACTTCACAAAATCAATTTCTTTTGAATTTATTTTATTCATCCATTTTCGACGGAAGACATTTTCCGTCCAAAATCTTCGACGGAATCCGTTTTCCGACGGAAAACTTCACAAAAACAATTTTTTTTGCATTTATTTTTTTCATCCGTTTTCGACGAAATTCTTTTTCCGTCGAAAAACTTCACAAAGTTAATTTCTTTTGCATTTATTTTATTCATCCATTTTCGACGGAATACATTTTCCATCAAAAATCTTCGATGGAATCCCTTTTCCGTCGAAAAACTTCACAAAGTCAATTTCTTTTGCATTTATTTTATTCATCAGGTTTTGACAGAATCCATTTTCCATCGAAAAACTTCACAAAATCAATTTCTTTTGCATTTATTTTATTCATCCATTTTCGACGGAATCCATTTTCCGTCGAAAAACTTCACAAAATCAATTTCTTTTGCATTTATTTTTTTCATCCGTTTTCGACGGAATCCATTTTCCATCGTAGGAATCCATTTTCCGTCGAAATACTTCACAAAATCAATTTCTTTTGCATTTATTTTATTCATCTGTTTTCGACGGAATCCATTTTCCGTCGTAGGAATCCATTTTCCGTCGAAATACTTCACAAAATCAATTTCTTTTGCATTTATTTTTTTCATCTGTTTTCGACGGAATCCATTTTCCGTCGTAGGAATCCATTTTCCGTCGAAATACTTCACAAAATCAATTTCTTTTGCATTTATTTTATTCATCTGTTTTCGACGGAATCCATTTTCCATCGAAAAACTTCACAAAATCAATTTCTTTTGCAATTATTTTATTCATCAGTTTTCAACGGAATTCGTTTTCCATCGAAAAACTTCACAAAATGAATTTATTTTGCAATTTATTTTATTCATCCATTTTCGACGGAATTCGATTTCCGTCAAAAATCTTCGACGAAATCCATTTTCGTCGAAAAACTTCACAAAATCAATTTCTTTTGCATTTATTTTATTCATCCATTTTCGACGGAATCCGTTTTCCGTCCAAAAACTTCATAAAATCAATTTCTTTTGCATTTATTTTATTCATCCATTTTCGACGGAATTCATTTTCCGTCAAAAATCTTCACGGAATCCATTTTCCGTCGAAAAACTTCACAAAAACAATTTCTTTTGCATTTATTTTATTCATCAGTTTTCGACGGAATCCATTTTCCGTCGAAAAACTTCACAAAATCAATTTCTTTTGCATTTATTTTATTCATCAGTTTTTGACGAAATTCTTTTTCCGTCGAAAAACTTCACAAAGTCAATTTCCTTTGCATTTATTTTATTCATCCATTTTTCGACGGAATACATTTTCCGTCAAATATCTTCGATGGAATCCCTTTTCCGTCGAAAAACTTCGCAAAGTCAATTTCTTTTGCATTTATTTTATTCATCCATTTTCGACGGAATCCATTTTCCGTCAAAAAACTTCACAAAATCAATTTCTTTTGAATTTATTTTATTCATCCATTTTCGACGGAAGACATTTTCCGTCCAAAATCTTCGACGGAATCCGTTTTTCCGACGGAAAACTTCACAAAAACAATTTTTTTTGCATTTATTTTTTTCATCCGTTTTCGACGAAATTTTTTTTCCGTCGAAAAACTTCACAAAGTCAATTTCTTTTGCATTTATTTTATTCATCCATTTTCGACGGAATACATTTTCCATCAAAAATCTTCGATGGAATCCCTTTTCCGTCGAAAAACTTCACAAAGTCAATTTCTTTTGCATTTATTTTATTCATCAGTTTTTGACAGAATCCATTTTCCATCGAAAAACTTCACAAAATCAATTTCTTTTGCATTTATTTTATTCATCCATTTTCGACGGAATCCATTTTCCGTCGAAAAACATCACAAAATCAATTTCTTTTTCATTTATTTTATTCATCAGTTTTCGACGAAATTCTTTTTCCGTCGAAAAACTTCACAAAATGAATTTCTTTTGCAATTTATTTTATTCATCCGTTTTCGATGGAATTCATTTTCCGTCAAAAATCTTCGACGAAATCCATTTTCGTCGAAAAACATCACAAAATCAATTTCTTTTGCATTTATTTTATTCATCCATTTTCGACGGAATCCGTTTTCCGTCCAAAAACTTCACAAAATCAATTTCTTTTGCATTTATTTTATTCATCCATTTTCGACGGAATTCATTTTCCGTCAAAAATCTTCGATGGAATCCCTTTTCCGTCGAAAAACTTCACAAAGTCAATTTCTTTTGCATTTATTTTATTCATCAGTTTTCGACAGAATCCATTTTCCATCGAAAAACTTCACAAAATCAATTTCTTTTGCATTTATTTTATTCATCCATTTTCGACGGAATCCATTTTCCGTCAAAAAACTTCACAAAATCAATTTCTTTTGAATTTATTTTATTCATCCATTTTCGACGGAAGACATTTTCCGTCCAAAATCTTCGACGGAATCCATTTTCCGTCGAAAAACTTAACAAAATCAATTTCTTTTGCATTTATTTTTTTCATCCGTTTTCGATGGAATCCATTTTCCGTCGTAGGAATCCATTTTCCGTCGAAATACTTCACAAAATCAATTTCTTTTGCATTTATTTTATTCATCTGTTTTCGACGGAATCCATTTTCCATCGAAAAACTTCACAAAATCAATTTCATTTGCAATTATTTTATTCATCAGTTTTCAACGGAATTCGTTTTCCATCGAAAAACTTCACAAAATGAATTTATTTTGCAATTTATTTTATTCATCCATTTTCGACGGAATTCGATTTCCGTCAAAAATCTTCGACGAAATCCATTTTCGTCGAAAAACTTCACAAAATCAATTTCTTTTGCATTTATTTTTTTCATCCGTTTTCGACGGAATCCATTTTCCGTCGTAGGAATCCATTTTCCGTCGAAATACTTCACAAAATCAATTTCTTTTGCATTTATTTTATTCATCTGTTTTCGACGGAATCCATTTTCCATCGAAAAACTTCACAAAATCAATTTCTTTTGCAATTATTTTATTCATCAGTTTTCAACGGAATTCGTTTTCCATCGAAAAACTTCACAAAATGAATTTATTTTGCAATTTATTTTATTCATCCATTTTCGACGGAATTCGATTTCCGTCAAAAATCTTCGACGAAATCCATTTTCGTCGAAAAACTTCACAAAATCAATTTCTTTTGCATTTATTTTATTCATCCATTTTCGACGGAATCCGTTTTCCGTCCAAAAACTTCATAAAATCAATTTCTTTTGCATTTATTTTATTCATCCATTTTCGACGGAATTCATTTTCCGTCAAAAATCTTCGACGGAATCCATTTTCCGTCGAAAAACTTCACAAAAACAATTTCTTTTGCATTTATTTTATTCATCAGTTTTCGACGGAATCCATTTTCCGTCGAAAAACTTCACAAAATCAATTTCTTTTGCATTTATTTTATTCATCAGTTTTCGACGAAATTCTTTTTCCGTCGAAAAACTTCACAAAGTCAATTTCTTTTGCATTTATTTTATTCATCCATTTTCGACGGAATACATTTTTCGTCAAAAATCTTCGATGGAATCCCTTTTCCGTCGAAAAACTTCACAAAGTCAATTTCTTTTGCATTTATTTTATTCATCCATTTTCGACGGAATCCATTTTCCGTCAAAAAACTTCACAAAATCAATTTCTTTTGAATTTATTTTATTCATCCATTTTCGATGGAAGACATTTTCTGTCCAAAATCTTCGACGGAATCCGTTTTCCGACGAAAAACTTCACAAAAACAATTTCTTTTGCATTTATTTTTTTCATCCGTTTTCGACGAAATTCTTTTTCCGTCGAAAAACTTCACAAAGTCAATTTCTTTTGCATTTATTTTATTCATCCATTTTCGACGGAATACATTTTCCATCAAAAATCTTCGATGGAATCCCTTTTCCGTCGAAAAACTTCACAAAGTCAATTTCTTTTGCATTTGTTTTATTCATCAGTTTTCGACAGAATCCATTTTCCATCGAAAAACTTCATAAAATCAATTTCTTTTGCATTTATTTTATTCATCCATTTTCGACGGAATCCATTTTCCGTCGAAAAACATCACAAAATCAATTTCTTTTTCATTTATTTTATTCATCAGTTTTCGACGAAATTCTTTTTCCGTCGAAAAACTTCACAAAATGAATTTCTTTTGCAATTTATTTTATTCATCCGTTTTCGACGGAATTCATTTTCCGTCAAAAATCTTCGACGAAATCCATTTTCGTCGAAAAACATCACAAAATCAATTTCTTTTGCATTTATTTTATTCATCCATTTTCGACGGAATCCGTTTTCCGTCCAAAAACTTCACAAAATCAATTTCTTTTGCATTTATTTTATTCATCCATTTTCGACGGAATTCATTTTCCGTCAAAAATCTTCGATGGAATCCCTTTTCCGTCGAAAAACTTCACAAAGTCAATTTCTTTTGCATTTATTTTATTCATCAGTTTTCGACAGAATCCATTTTCCATCGAAAAACTTCACAAAATCAATTTCTTTTGCATTTATTTTATTCATCCATTTTCGACGGAATCCATTTTCCGTCAAAAAACTTCACAAAATCAATTTCTTTTGAATTTATTTTATTCATCCATTTTCGACGGAAGACATTTTCCGTCCAAAATCTTCGACGGAATCCATTTTTTCGTCGAAAAACTTAACAAAATCAATTTCTTTTGCATTTATTTTTTTCATCCGTTTTCGACGGAATCCATTTTCCGTCGTAGGACTCCATTTTCCGTCGAAATACTTCACAAAATCAATTTCTTTTGCATTTATTTTATTCATCTGTTTTCGACGGAATCCATTTTCCATCGAAAAACTTCACAAAATCAATTTCTTTTGCAATTATTTTATTCATCAGTTTTCAACGGAATTCGTTTTCCATCGAAAAACTTCACAAAATGAATTTATTTTGCAATTTATTTTATTCATCCATTTTCGACGGAATTCGATTTCCGTCAAAAATCTTCGACGAAATCCATTTTCGTCGAAAAACTTCACAAAATCAATTTCTTTTGCATTTATATTTTTCATCCGTTTTCGACGGAATCCATTTTCCGTCGTAGGAATCCATTTTCCATCGAAATACTTCACATAATCAATTTCTTTTGCATTTATTTTTTTTTTTTTTTTTTGGTAAAAGTGAATCAATAATCCACTAGTTGAATAGGGGTGTGCATGATAATCATTCTATTCCATAGCACTGTTTTTGAAAAGAAACAATTATTTTCTATTTCTGTGCCTTGGAATAGTTTCTAAGAAAATAAATGTGCATTATCAATTTTTATTCCGAGAATGAGAATTGTGTTTGATAACACAACAAATAATATAGTAAAAAATAATTCCTATTAAATATAAAAAATTCAGATCATCACTTTCCTTTCCATATGGTATGGTGGTGGCGGCAGCGGCGGTATGGTGGTGGTGGTGGCAGTTATGGTGATGATAGTGGTCAACAGCGGAGCCATACATATGCTAGCAGGTGCCTTGGCACCTGCTTGTTTTTTTTTATTTACTTATTATATATATTACATAATTAATTATAATTAATCAAGATTCAAATTATAATTTGGCACCACCTAAATAGAAAATCAAATGTTCAATACAAAGTAACAATAAATTATCTAAATGCAAACAAATGATAAAAAACGTGTACAATATGTTATTTTTGTGTTTCACCTTCTTTTATTTTTTATCTTGTATATTTTTTTCATTTTTATTTTAATTAGTTATGTTATTTATTCTCATTCTTATTATTTTAAAAAAGAAAGATTTCTAAACTTAATCACAAAAATAATTAGTTGACCTATTTCAAAATTTGGGCTTAACTAAACCAAATAAACCCCTTAAAAGTAGGGAAAAGGATTTCTCCTTTTAAATGACAGAACCTTGTGTCCTTTTGGTTTTTAACACTATATGTCTATATCTTACTAGTAAGACATAGTTATAATATAAAAAATTGATTTTTTCTCTCTTTCCTCAGTCACTTCAACTGACGTGTAGAGAGAGAGAGAGAGAACAAATAACTTTTCATGAAAATAGTTTTTTATGTTATAACTATGCCTTACCAGTAAGACATAATGTTAAAAACTAAAAAGACACAATTTGTGTCCTTTAAAAGGATACACACTTTACCCTTGAAAATAACAATCATGAAACCAAATGAACAACAGGTCTATAGTTATGAAATATGAAGGTCTATTAAACTATTGTGTTTTGGGTTATTGGAAAGACAAAGAATAGTCAAAAACTTAATTTCCAAATGTAAGAACTTTCCTTCGTGCTTATGGTTGTTGCAAATAATGGCGATGTTCTCTAACGAGAGATATTGAAAATTTAAGGAATAGAGGAAATGAAAGAGGAGCCGAAGGACGATGCTTATTATACATATAATTATTATATTTGTGTGTTTTCATATTCTTAGGATAATGTTTGGTTCATTACTTATTATGTTGTGGGAGAAAAGTAAAATTCTTATGTTTGAAATGCTTACCGAAAAGGTTAGTGCATTTTTATATTTTTTATTTGATATATAATCCATGATAATTGTTCATTTGAATTTTCAATGATATATCATATTATTTAGTACATAATTTAGATCACCATGCTAGAATTCATATTAAAAAAAATTCCCTAATAAATTTATGTAATTATGATAAATAGTTTAATAATTTAATATGTCAAATTTTCTGGCACCACCTAAATTGTTGAGCTGGCTCCGCCACCGATCTAGGAAAAATAGTTTGACATCTAGCTGATATTTAGAGTTAGTTATGCATTGAAACATTGAATTTTATCCCGTAAATTACACTCAATGTACTCTCCCTGTTTACAGCTTTGAAGATGAAAAAGCATAGGATTGCCTTATGAAAAATCTAGTAAAGCATGTAAAAGGGGGTATACAAAGTAAAAAAGTAGGTAAAAGGAAAATTACCAAACAACAAACAACTTTGGATAAAAAATACAAAGCTGCAGCATTGTCTATTTATCAGACATCAATCAACAAAGCATGAAGGAAAATCAAGAGAAAGCTAACTCACAAATTCCAATGAAGGAGAAACTCAAATTGTACATTTCATTTGCACACGACATCATGAAGTAATAATTTTAATAAAATACAAATGAAATCAACTAAGCTTAACTTACCAAGTCTTATTTAAGTTGAAGAGGAAGGTGATGCAAATTGAGAGAGTGAAAGGACATCTTGTACAACTGCAACGTCAGTCACCAAGTGTTCATAATTATACCAAACAAGAGTGAACAATGAACAATCTACCACAACCTAAATTAAGACATGTAAAAAAAATTATACGAATTCATTGCATCTTGAGATATGGATAACAAGTAACTAATGTCACTCTATTTTGTTTTTTATTTTCTAATTTTACTCTTCTGAACTTGCTTGTCTTGAGATGTGAATATACAAATAATGCAGTGAAAAGGATAAGGGTATTCTGCACATACAAGAAAAGGAATGATTTAGTAAAAAGGAGTATTTTGGATTACAATTCAAACAATTGTATGTCATTTGTCTGTCACCGTGGGTACTATTTACCACATTCAGCTTCAACTTCGAGCAGGGTAGAACACATATATCTGGAAAAAAAACTAATCATAACATAAAATAAAACAACAAAACAAACAACAAAGCAAATGTCATAAGTTCTATGTTTGCATTACCTCACCTCCCATAACCAACCAGTTGGTTCGAACCAGACAGAAGATAAGCATGCAAAACCCTTTGTAGATCTTGTGTGAAACCCAAAAACGGAAAAAGGAGCTTCTCTGTCGATGTACAAAAGTGGATTTGCTAGGGGAGACTCACTTTGGCGCTAGGTTAGAAGAGGGTAATTTTGGCAGCTCCTTCGTTATCTTTTTATCATGTTATCGTCGAATACCACCTTGGAAGTGGGATTTGAGCACAGTGTGTTTCGTTCGATTTCGCAAACAATCATCAATTGCTAGGAAATCGGTTTGCTAGGAAAAAAATTTGATAACTTGTACCAAATATGGACAACAAACAATCTCAATCTCAATCTCAGATCCCTAACTATATTTCAAGAAAGCTCCTACCAAACACAACCTATAATCATTTATATATAAATCAACAATGATCATCTTGTCACTTCTTATTCTAATATTTTTCTTTTTGGTCCCCATCACCAATACTTTGTCCATGAATGATTAAGATATATTTTCATATTAACTAATGGGAAAAGTGTTTATCCTTTTAAATGGCACAACTTATATCCTTTCACTCTCACAAAGAGAGGTGAGACTCACACCTTTACTATTTTTGTCAACTCTCTCTCTCCTCCTTTATCTATCTCTTTCTCTCTCTTAAAATGACACAATTTTACATCTTTTAAAATGATACACACTTTTCCCTTAACTAATACATGAGAAAATTTATTCCCATCTTGAAGTAACAAGAAAAGTAGTTAATAAAATCTAAAGGCTTTGTTTGGGAGTTGATTTTATGAGGGGAAGGAAAGGAAATGAAGGGTTTTAGTAAGCCCTTCCCTTGTTTGTGAGTTTAATAAAAGGAGGGGAAGAATTTGGGAGTTTTTACTAAACCCTCCAAAACCCTCATTCTTCATAAAATTAAAGTTCCCCCAATTTGGAGGGTTTGAGGGAGGAAATATTAAAAATTATTTATCTACCCTAAGCATTAAAATGTTAAAATTACATAATTGTGAATCATTTTTAAATGCGATATTATTAGAAAAATCTCAAATACCGATAGAATTGATTGACGAAAAATATTTCATCAAAAATAGTCATGAAATTTTTGATGAAAATCATATACGTCAAAAAAATTCCGTCAAAGCTAAAGACGAAATTAGAGATAGAACCAGATTTTGCCATAATCACAAACATAAATTTTGTTCAGAAAGAAAAAATTCAGTGAAAATTACTGATAAAATCTAAATTTCGTCGAAACTTTTAACGAAAATATTTTAGTCTAAAATTTTGACGAAACACATTTCCATCGAAAAGTTTCGATGTAAAACAATTACGTCAAATTTTTTGACGAAAAACATTTCCATCAAATTTTTTGACTAAAAACATTGAGGTAGGTTATACTCACAACCTTATTTTTTTACAACCTTTTACAACCATATCTTAACACCGTTGATTTCCGCCAATCAACGGTTATGACTTTTCCAAATTAAACTCATTAATTAATTATTAATTCACAATAAATGATAACCGTTGATTGACGAAAATCAATGGTGTCAAGATATGGTTGTGAGAGGTTGAAAAAAAAAAGAGGTTGTAAGTATAACCTTCCTCAAAAACATTTATGTAAAAAAATTTGATGGAAATTCTTTTTGTCAAAATTCTTTATGGAATCAAAATTTTGACAAAATATTTCACAAAAAAAACATATTCATCGAAATTTTTGGCGAAAAATATTTTCATCAAAATTTTCTGTGAAACACATTTCTATCGAAAATTGTTGAAGAAAAAAAATTTCATCAAAATTCTTAACGAACTTTAAATTCCACGACAGCTTTCGATGGAAACACTTTCTTGAAACTTTTTGGCAAAACAAATTTCTGTTAAAAATTTTAACGGAACACATTTCCATAAAAAAAGAATTGACAGAAATTATTTCCGTCGAGTTTTTTGATCGAAAATATTTCCATCAAAATTTTCAACGGAACGCATTTCTGTAAAAACAAATTCGACAGGAAATATTTTTGTAAAAAATTTTGCAGGAAAATATTTCGACAAAATTTTTTGACGGAAAAAATATTCTGTCAAAATTCTTTACAGAATCTAAATTTCATCGAAAGTTTCGAATGAAACATTTACCTCAAAATTTCTAACAAAACAATTTTTGTCGAAATGAAATTCTCGTCATAACACATTAACATCGAAATTTTGAACGGAAAACGTTTCGTCAAATTTTTTGACAGAATTCTTTTTTCGTTTAAAACTTTTGATGGAGGAAATCTGTAAGAACCCGCACCGTTAATTAAGGAAATTAATAAATTAAATATAAGAATTAGAAAACAATTCCATAATTGACCCTAATAATTATTATGATGCTCTAATAATTATAGTAAGTGAGTAATAATGCTAAAAGTCACTTTTCGCAGGAAAAGAGCAGATACCGGTTCTGCTACCCAGTATAAATGTGTACCAGTGAAGTATCCCAGAAAATTATAATAAGTGCATGATGATTACTAGAATAATATATAGGACTTGTAAAATAAGTTTCAAGTCAAAATAATGAGAACTGATGCCAGAACTGATACTGGCTATGGAAAAGCGCGTACCGGAAAGGTGCTCCGAAAAATAAAATAAAAATATGACAAATCTTAGAAAAATGATTAGGTTAAGATTCCAAAGTTTGGGATTAATATGTTTTGCGTAGCTATTAATGCTAATACTGTGCGATTAAGCTTAAGTGAGCCTATAAATAGGCTTGGCACTCAACCCTAGGCCATAATTTTGGCTGCCTACGTGAAGAAAACCCATCACTCATCAGCTGCCACCCTTCCCCTCCCATTCCATAGCCTTCTTCTTCACAAACTCCACCAAAGTGACCTGCTTTGTTCATGATTCCTTCATCAACTTAGTTGAGTGTGGTGATAACAAGCCTTGTGGGGGGTGTAAGGTCCTTGGTTGCTGAGTTTAACTTCTGTTCTTGGGGTGTTAGTGGGCTGAGTTGGTGAGTTCTCTTTGGAAAAGCCATGGTTATGGCATTTGGTGATTAAAAGAGCCATCTTTGAAAAGAAATGTCCAATCTTGTGGTGTATTTTCGTGCTCTTGCAAAGTCAGGATCTTTTAGCCTTGTTGGAGAGCTCCAAGAGCCTTCTTCTTGCTGAGTTTGAAGCTCCATTGGTATACCTTGAACTTTCCTTTGAATTTTCATGAAAATGGCTTGTTTATTGATTGTATTTCTCATATAAACATATTGTGATTGTGCTGTTTGTGAGTCTTGAGTTGTGTGGAATCTTGGCTTGGATTGATTGCTTGCAAAGTAAGCTTTCTTGTCCTCGGTTTAGCCATTGTTGGTTCCACCATTTCCCATGGGGGGATGGTTATATGCATGATCTGTTTTCATGTACTGTTTTATTGAAATGCCATGGAGCTGTTAAGTGCAATTGTTGTATGATATTTATGTGGTGTTTGCCTTAAAGGGAGGCCATAGGGTGGTCCCTTGGGGGTAGGTACAGCATGGGCTGATACAGCATGGGCTGGTACTGTGTGGGTAATAGACGTATTCCTGCACTTCTCTGATCAGTAAAATAGTATAACCTATATAACATGATATCTGTTGCATTGCACTATTTTGGAACTTATATCCGATATATGCTTTTGAACTTATATTTGCACATGCAAGTGAGCTTGGGGTGGAAGATCCTTGAGGACCCCTTGTCTTACTGAGATTTCTTTTTAGAGATCTCACCCCACGTTTGGGGCACCATTTTCAGGTTCAGGTAATGCGGTGATTGGGACCTCCAACGGCAGGAGCCGGAGCTTAGTTGATAGTGTTGTTTATTTGATGAAATGTTTGGATGTTGGATTATGCCTGTTGTTATTATGCTTTTAGCTTCAGTTATTATTATATTGTTGCTCTTAAGACTGTTGTTGGGCTTTGTTGCCTTATTTGGTGAACATGGGGATTGTCCATGCCGCATTGTTTTGACTTTGTCTTACTTTGGATTAGAGTTGTAATAATGTATCAGGATTATGTCCGGACTACGTCTTGTAGTTCCATGATTTTAGATACTCACTGTTATTTATATTATGAGATATTTCAGTTAGCTGTCGTGCAATTTATATACAGACAGTGTTTTATGAAAATGAATTAAGTAATTCAACTTGGTAATGATAATGACGTCATAATTGAAAAGAAAAAGATATTCCACAAATTTTTAATTAAGCAAGGCTTAATATGATGACATGTTAACAAATCAGATATATACGGGGTGTTACATTTTATGGTATCAGAGTAACGGTTCAAGGGAAAAGTCTGTATGTCAGGGAAAAGCCTGTATGTATTGCAATAACTTAGGATGTTTTGTAGTGTGTCTGTCTCGTGTGTTTGCTCCGTTGGGTTTTTATTAGGATGATGCATATGTTATCACATTGTGTGGGCCTGATCAACTCATAATTTGTGTATCTTGTGCAGAGTCATGGTAGGACCCAGGAGAACTTGTGAGACTGCTGAGGATCAACCCGATCCTATCCTGGCTGCATTGGCTGAGATGCAGGCGGCTAGATTAGCCGATCAGGAGGCCAGTAGATTGGCCAACCTGGCAATAATAGACGCCATTCGCGAGGCGAACCGGAAAGCTGTGGAAGATGTTCGTGAGACAAACCGGAGGACCATTAAGGATGTCCTCGAGGCGAACAGGTTGGCGAACATGACTTTGATGAGGGTCATGTTGGAGGAGATGATGGTTGGTCCTGCTGTTGGTCAGTTCCCTCTGCCACCACGTCCACCGCCACCACCGCCTCCACCTCCACCTCCACCTCCACCCAGTCTGTAGGACGACAGTCAGAGTCAGTTGGGTGATGGCAGTCACTTTACGGGGGCCATGCAGACTGTCCCTGTGCTTGTTGAGGATCGAGATGAGATCGATCGCCGGCTGAATGCTTTCCGTAAGCATAAGCCACCTACCTTTTATGGATCTTATGATCCTATTGCTGCGGCGCGATGGCTTCAGGCGCTGGACAAGATATTCCAGGTCATGCAGTGTACTAATCCGTAAAAGCTGTTGTTCACTACCTATTTGCTGGAGGGCGATGCCCATAAGTGGTGGACGAACACTTCTCATGTCTACGAGATGCAGGGCCATGTGATGACGTGGCCATTCTTCGAGGATTGCTTTCTAGGTCAGTACTTCCCTTATGATGCACGTGAGAGGAAGCAGGGGGAGTTTGACAGGTTGGTTCAGGGCTCGTTGTCTGTTGACGAGTACCTGGCCAAGTTCAATCAGCTGGTGAAGTTGGCACACTTCCAGATGGCGAGGCCTACTCTGACATTCTTGGCTGCTAAGTTCCACAGGGGACTTAGTGAGGATATTGCTGGTTACCTGGTTCTGCTTCGAGAGACTTCGGGACACTGGTGCAGCAGTGTCGGGACATCGAGGACTTCTGCAACTCGAGTAAGGCCAAGAGGGCTAAGGTTGCTGAGACGAAAGGAGCTGATAGTTCCACTTCCTGGAAAGACAGGAAGTTTGCTGGAAAAAGCAAAGGTAAGCAGTTGGCTGCTAGGCAGGCGCCTAGTCAGTTCAAGGGGACGTCGACGCAGGGGAGTGCAACGAGACTTCCTACTCCCAGATGCACGGGATGTGGGAGGGTTCATCTGGGGCAGTGTGCTACCGGCCAGACCATATGTTTCCAATGTGGAAAGGAATACCACTATGCTAGAGAGTGTCCATCATCGACGGTGAGAGCTACAACAGTTCTGGCAGTTCCACTTCATATGGTTCCCCTTCCACCTACAGTGGCACCAGATGTGCCACCTGCCATAGGGCGAGTTTACACATTAGATCGGCAGCAGTCAGACCGAGCTCCGAACCTTGTCAGAGGTACGGTCACCATTGGTGGTGTTGTTTTTGGATGCTTTGTTTGATTCCGGGGCTGCGCATTTTTTATTGCAACCCCGATTGTTGTGGGGCGTGAGTTGCCCATGTTTGTGCTTTCTCCACCATTGCAGTTGACTACTACCACCAGAGAAAAGTGTGATACTACTACTGTACATCGAGATGTCGTGTTTCAGTGGGATCGGTTGTGAGTTCTCGGTAGATCGAGTGGGATTACCGATGGTTAAATTTGGAAATCATCCTTGGCGTGGATGGATTGTCCAATAGTGGTTTGATGATTGATTGATTGTTATGCCTAGCGAGTGGTGATGTCTCCGTGTGTTTCCACAACCAGTTCCTCGCCTTTATTTCCGCGGGTTGGGAGAGCCTTGTGAGCAAGGACAATGGTTATATCTTGTTGGGAGGTTTGGTGAGTGGGACACAGGAGGTCTCACTAGCATTCTTGTGGCGAAGGAGTTCCTCTAGGAGTGGCTTGAGGATATTCCTGAGTGTCCGCCATTGTGGGAGATAGCGTTCTCCATTGAATTGTTTCCTGGTGTGGGGACTATTGCATTAGCTCCATACCGGATGTTCCGCCAAAGTTGGCTGAGTTGAGTAGCGTTTGTTGGGATCTTTCGGCGAAAGACTTCATCCGACCGAGTGTATCTCTATGGGAAGCCCCGGTTATTTGTTTTAAGGTAAGATGCCTTACGCCATCACTTAATAGTGATAGTGCTCTGTCGAGAATGAGAAACTTTCTTCAGGGAAACTGAGTGTAGAACACTTGGGATTTGTGGCAAAGGCCACGCATGTCCTTGTATATGCGGTGCATGTACAAGTAACTTGTGAGTTGAGTGGTCTCTATGACTCTAGGATTTTGATGCTGATTAATTGATATGTGTCAAGAGTAGTTGGCATGTTAACACCAGGGATAGTGTTAAGCATGAAATGAGTACGATAGACTGTGGTAATATGTCAATGTTATTTCACTTTTGACTGACTCTCGATTTTACAGATATCATGGAGATTGAGGTATATCGTTACATTCTCGTTACATAGAATCTTTGGTTTATTATGTTATTGGAATTGAAAATTTTGCAGATGTACGTGAGCAAAGGCACGCAACTATGTTAATGAGTATGTTAACTAACATGTGCTGGTTAAATGAATGTTATTATGATTTAGTACTGTGAAATGAACATGATTAAATTTCGTACTATGAAATGAATATGAATTTATTTTGAGAATATTGTTATAAAGTGTAAGCCTTGTTGAGGTTAGAGTCATGGAATAGGACCAAACTCACTCGAGTGTTGTGTGAATTAGAGTTTGTGGGGTAGGTCACCTCTATTGAGGGAGTGACTGATGATCCCAGAGAATCGAATGACGTCTTGATGTCATTGTGAACTTCGAGTTTTTTCGGTGACCTCTTGGTTTGGGGGTGCACTTCTCGAGACCGAGACTTTGAGAATCAAGAACGTGTTGTTGGAGAAGAACCAGGACAGTGTTTCTTGGGATGAGGAAGGGCACTGTTGATGCGTGTCCATGATCGTTATGCGAGAAGGTGAGGATTGAAAATCAGGAGCCGTTGGTAAGTTCCGACCTCTTGAGGTACCGCAGTGGAAGTGGGAAAGTATTCCATGAACTTCGTGATGGGTTTTGCCTAAGACTCAGGCTAGTCTTACTCTATGTGGGTCATTGTGGACAGATTGTCAAAGTCTGCCCACTTTCTTCCGGTAAAGGTGAGCTTCTCGTCAAAGCAGTTGGCCAAACTGTTGTTCGTGAGATCGTGAGGCTTTACGGGGCGCCCGAGAGTATCATCAGTGTTAGGGACCGAAGTTCACATCTCAGTTCAGAGAGGCACTGCAGAGAGCTTTTGAGACTCAGTTGCTACTGAGTACAGCGTATCACCCTCAGACTGTAGGACAGACTGAGCGGACCATCCAGATCTTAGAGGAGATGTCGAGGGCTTGCATCTTGGTGCAGGGCCCAGCATGGGATAGGAACCTGACATCGGTTGAATTTTTGTGCAATTGTGTGTTTCCTTGCTAGCCTGGGCATGGAACCCCTCGAGGCAAGGTTTAGTAGGAGTTATAGAACTCTTACCTGTTGGTCTGAGGTTGGAGAGAAAGAATTGTTTGGATCGGACCTTGTCCAACTTACCACCTGCCGAGTCAGATGATCAGAGGAAAGCTGAAGCAGGTGCTGAGTCGTCAAGAGAACTATGTTGATGTTAAGCATCGTCCACTGGAGTTCAGTAAGGGTGAGCACGTGTTTGTGAAACTTTCACTGTCACCGGTGTTGTTCGGGCACTCGGAGTGAGGAAGCTGAGCCGCGATTCATCGGGCCATGCCAGTTACGTGGTAGAATAGGACCTGTTGCCTACCGGCTTGCCTTGTCTCCGAACTTGGCCAACACCCACGACGTGTTTTACGTGTCTCAACTTCGCAAGTTTGTAGAGAATCCTTTGCACGTGGTGCAATCGGATGTTGTGGAGGTTCGGGAGAACCTAAAGACTCCCGTTGGACCACTAAAGATTCTCGATCGAGGCGAGAAGCAGCTAAGGAGCAAGACCATCCCGATGGTCAAAGTGCAGTGGACTGGACGTACTCCTGAGGAGTGCACTTGGGAGAGAGAGGACAAGCTTCTCTGGCAGTATCCCGATTTTCGAGACAAGTATGTTTCTGATTTTGAGGAAAAAATCCTTAAAAAGGTGGGGTGAATGTAAGAACCTGCACCGTTATTTAAGGAAATTAATAAATTAAATATGAGAATTAGGAAATAATTCCATAATTGACCCTAATAATTATTATGAGGCTCTAATAATTATAGTAAGTGAGTAATAATGCTGAAAGTCGTTTTTCGCATGAAAAGCACAAATACTGGTTCTGCTACCCGGGATAAATGTGTACCGGTGAAGTATCCCGGAAAATTATAATAAGTGTATGATAATTACTAGAATAATATGTAGGTCTGTAAAACAAGTTTCAAGTCAAAATAATGAGAACTGGTGCCAGAACTGATACTGGCTATGGAAAAGTGCGTACCAGAAAGGTGCTCCGAAAAATAAAATAAAAATATGACAAATCTTAGAAAAATGATGAGGTTAAGATTCCAAAGTTTGGGATTAAAATGTTTTGCGTAGCTATTAATGCTAATACTGTGCGATTAAGCTTAAGTGAGCCTATAAATAGTCTTGGCACTCAACCCTAGGCCATAATTTTGGCTGCCTACGTGAAGAAAACCTATCACTCATCAGCTGCCACCCTTCCCCTCCCATTCCATAGCCTTCTTCTTCACAAACTCCACCAAAGTGACCTGCTTTGTTCATGATTCCTTCATCAACTTAGTTGAGTGTGGTGAGAACAAGCCTTGTGGGGGTGTAAGGTCCTTGGTTGCTGAGTTTAACTTCTGGTTTTGGGCTGTTAGTGGGCTGAGTTGGTGATTTCTCTTTGGAAAAGCCATGGTTATGGCATTTGGTGCTTAAAAGAGCCATCTTTGAAGAGAAAGGTCCAATCTTGTGGTGTATTTTCATGCTCTTGCAAAGTCAGAATCTTTGAGCCTTGTTGGAGAGCTCCAAGCGCCTTCTTCTTGCTGAGTTTGAATCTCCATTGGTATACCTTGAACTTTCCTTTGAATTTTCATGAAAATGGCTTGTTTATGTTATGAAATGAGTTAACTTTAATCATCCAAGCTTAAGGTTGTTAATCTCAGGCTAATAAGTGGTATTGAACTTCTGTTTTGGGTCAAAATCGGACCTTGGGTCATAGGGTGGCAATTTGGCTTCGGATTATGCAGAAAAAATCTGCATAAAACTGTTCTGCCCGCGTGGTAATCGATTACCTTTGGCTGGTAATCGGTTACCATGTGCAGTAATCGATTACCTTGCTGGTGGTAATCGATTACCATGTTCAGTAATCGATTATCATGCCTTGGTAATCGATTACCCCCTGTGACAGTAACGACCTAGTTTACTAAAATTGCGATATCTCGAGCTACAAAGCTCCAAATTGAGTGAGGTTTGGACCTATTACTCTCAGTTTATGTTTGAAGTCGCGACCCGATTACTGGAAATTCAGTGTGTGTTATTGTTGGAAAAAAGTGATACTCTTAAGTGAGGTACTTAATACTTGATAATAATGAACTAGAAAAGATGTAAACAAAAGAGGAAATGAGGTCATAATGAAATGAACCTTTAAAGAATGGTTATTGATGATATTTCTCATATAAACAGATTGTGATTGTGCTGTTTGTGGGACTTGAGCTGTGTGGACTCTTGGCTTGGATTGATTGCTTGCAATGTAAGCTTTCGTGTGTGGTGTGTTTTCATGTACTGTTTTATTGAAATGCCATGGAGCTATTAAGTGCAATTGCTGTATGATATTTATGTGGTGTTTGCCTTAAAGGGAGGCCATGGGGTGGTCCCTTGGGGATAGGTACAGCATGGGCTGATACAACATGGGCTGGTACTGTGTGGGTAATAGACGTATTCCTGCACTTCTCTGATCAGTAGAATAGTATAACTTACATAACATGATATCTGCTGCATTGCACTATTTTGGAACTTATATCAGATATATGCTTTGAACTTATATTTGCACATGTAAGTGAGCTTGGGGCTGAAGATCCTTGAGGACCCCTTGTCTTACTGAGATTTCTTTTTAGAGATCTCACCCCACGTTTGGGGCACCATTTTCAGGTTCAAGTAATGCGGGGGTTGAGACCTCCAGTGGCAGGAGGCCGGAGCTTAGCTAATAGTGTTAACAGCAACAACATAATAATAACTGAAGCTAAAAGCATAATAACAACAGGCATAATCCAGAATCCAAACATGTCATCAAATAAACAGCACTATCAGGATTGTTTTGACTATGTCTTACTTTGGATTAGAGTTGTAATAATGTATCAGGATTATGTCCGGACTACGTGTTGTAGTTCTGTGATTTTAGATACTCACTGTTATTTATATTATGAGATATTTCAGTTAGCTGTTTTGCAATTTACATACAGGCAATGTTTTATGAAAATGAATTAAGTAATTCAACTTGTTAATGATAATGACGTCATAATTGAAAAGAAAAAGATATTTCGCAAATTTTTAATCAAGCATGGCTTAATACGATGACATGTTAACAGACCGGATATATACGAAGTGTTACAAAATCATTTTCGTCAAAACTTTTGATGAAAACTAAATTTTGTCGAAAATTTCGATAGAAAATTTATTTCTGTAAAAATTTTCATCGGTGGAAAAATTCCTACGCTTTTCGACGAAAAGTATTCCGACGAAAAAAATGATTTTGTGATGAAATTTTCATCATTTGCAACCTAGAAATTTTATAAAAAATATGATCTTTTTTGGTGTTGTGAAAAGTACATAAATAATTTTGTTAGAAATTATAAATTTAATTTTATTTGTAAAATATAATAATTATATTAATTTTTTTAAAAAGGGTAAAATTTTAAAAATATCTCATTGACCCTCCAATCTTTCCCTTACCATTTTTTAATGGAAATAATTTTCTCATTTTACATGAGAAAATTTTCTCATGTTACTCTCACAATTAATAGGTGAGACCCATTTTGACTTTTTTGTTTTCTCACTTTGTTGTGGACCCCACTCATGTTTGTGTGTGTAACATGAGAAAATATTCTCATGTAAAATGAGAAAATCAATCCTCTTTTTTCATCTCTCAAACAAGGGGAGGGAATACCTTACAATTTTCTTCCCCTCTTTTCCTTTTGGATCCCTCTCCTTCCCTTCTTCTCTAAACTCCCAAAGAGAGCCTAAGGGAGAACGTAGCAGTACTTCTATGCAGTTGCATTAGCTATTAGTAATTTAAGGTACTTGTAACACACCTAAATTTCAATTAAAAATTTGAAATTTGAAATTATAAAAAAATAACGATAATTATTTATTAGGGTCATATGAAGCGTTGACGAAGCTAAATTAAATTCTATTTGAGAAAGTGTTACCATCACACTTTGTAGCAAGGACCAGCACAAGTACAAGTCAAAACTTTAACATATTCTCGTAGAGGAAGGGTATTCTTACTACTAAATTTTTTTACTATTAATTTATAGGTTGTGAGTTGGTAGTAGAAGATTTTCATAATAAGAATATTCCTCCTCATTCTCGTATACCAAAATGTGTCACCCAATTTGTACTAAGGATGTGCACAACTTTCTCGAAATGGGTTTTATTTTTTTAATTTTTATTATAGAAAATAGAAATGGATAGAAAATTTGTTTGATAAAATCGATTTATTTTTTTGTTCCCGAGATCAATTAGTTTAATTTTTGTGCCGAGGAATAAAAAAAAGAATAAGAAAATTTCAGTTTTTTTAATCTCAGACATAAAATGAGAAACATTTATTTCTGTTAATCACACTCCACCACTATCATTATCACAACCACCATCATCATCCTGACACGACCACCACCACCATCGTCACTGCTGTTATCACCACCACCACCACCACCACGATGTCACCGCCACCATGATGTCACCGCCACCATCACTACGACCTCCACACATTACCACCATCACTACTACCATGCCACTGTCACCACCACCACCACCATCACCATCACCACAACACTACCACCATGCCACCACCATCGCCACCGCTACCACCACTTTCACCGACCATCACCACCATCATTGCAGTCACTGTTGTCACCACCAACACCACTACCACTATCACACCACCGCCACTACCACATCATATGAAAAGGAAAGTGATGATCCAAAAAATTATTATGCTTAATAAAAATTATTTTTATTATATTATTTGTTGTGTTATCAAACGCAATTTTCATTATCAAAATAAAAATAGAACATGTTATTAAACATTTTTTTTTCTCGAAAATTGTTTCAAGGCACAAAAATATAAAAGAATTATTTCTTTTCAAAAACAGTATCAGGAGACAAAATGGTTGTCATGCAAATCATAAAAAAAAAAAATGTGTCACACAATTACACGCTCATATTACTTTTATGCATTTATTATTTGCAAATTAACTTAATCAAATCTGCTGTTTTACACAGATTACAAATTTGATTCATAGATTTGTCCCCTTTTACCAACGTGACAAAAGAAAAGAGTGAAAATAATAATAATGGCATGCAAAAGGCAAAGAACCGAAAGAACTGCTTGCTGGTGTTGTGAGACCTGTGATAAATTTTCTAATGATTTCCAACATAAATATGATACATCTCAATCATATGACGATGACATATGTTACATTTGTGGGACCCAAATGGTAAACAATAATTAACTTTGATCAAACTATGTTAAATTGGTAAATAATTTTAAAAATAAAATAGATTAATAAATTCTGCACCCAAAAAAAAAAATAGATTAATAAATAGTTTTTAAAAAGGGGGAGTTTGATCATTCTCGCCGCCGTTCATTCAACAGTAGTTTCTATTTTGGGGATCAATCCCCCCCTTCTGCAAGTAATTTAGCTTTGCAAATACCATTTGAAAAACTTTTTTTTTTCTTTTTTTTTTGGAAACAAAAAAACTATCATCTCAAGGATGGATAAAAAAATTTAAGAGTAAAGTACTTTTTGAGTCTTCAACAAAAATCACAAGCTCATTTTAATTTCTAAAAAAAACTGACTTGTGATTCCTCTAAAATTTAAAATAGACTCAGTTAGTCGAAATTATGATCCTTCTAAAATTTAAAAAACACTCCCGTTAATCCATCAAAAGGACTAATATAAATCTATTTTGAATTTCAGAAGGATTATAAATCAACTTTTTTCTCTAAGAAATTAAATTAGACCCCATAATATTTATTAAAGACCCAAAAATACTTTACTCAAAATCTAATTTAAGACAAGCTAGAGTCACTTCATAGTCTATTAGCAATTACGATGAGCACTTTATAGTAAAGTTTACTATAAAAGTGACCATCACGTATAAGGGACAAAAATTTTAATTTATCCTTTATTTGTTTTGCAATTGATTTTATTTTAGTTAAATCATTATTTTTGGCCTTTTGTTTAATAAGAGAAACCTTAATATACGAGATTATGATTAATCATAATTATATATGTATTTGAACTGAATGTATGCAATTGTACGTTGTTGCATGTGTGGTTAATGTGTTAATAATATTACTTAAAATATGTACGTTTTGATACATTACAGCATAGAAAAAGAACCAAGCTTATTTAGTTAGTTATTTACGCTGAGAGCGTTGCTTAATAATTGATTAAATATAGATAGAACACCAACAAAAAGTATACATAAAACCCAACAAACAATAGCATATTTCTATCCTATGATGCACGGACAACGGACACGACACGCCGACACGTTAATTCTAAAAAATGTCATATTTGGACACGTTGGGACACATTTTGATATTAAATAAAATTCTTAATATATATAATATAATTTATATTTAATACATATAAGAGTCCATAATAAGCCATATAACCAATCAAATATTTAAATTTCATAACATAAATATAAATATAAATAATTTTTCTTACTTTGTTAATTTTTCATATCAAATTTCATAACAGAAAAAAATTAATTTATAAATTATTTTTTTTATATTTAGTTAACAAAATAAAATTAAGATTTAAAAAAACAAAAAACAAAAAAAAAATAGGTCCGAGCGTGTCCGAGCATGTCCGAAAATATTGACTGCGTGTCGGAAAAATGTGTCCGAACATTGACCGCATATTCCCAAATATTGACCGTGTGCCGTAGCGTATCCGTCGACACGCAAATTTTTTACAAATTTGCTTACCCGTGTTTTAAGAGTTTCTATCTGAGTCGCAAGACTCGCAACCCAAGCTTTTTAAATTAAACAATCACCTGTATTGTTCCTCAATATAGATGACTGAAGCAATAAAGATATTCCTACCTCATACTTACACTTCAAACCCAAAAATTAAAAACGCAAAAAATTCACCGCAAAATAATGGAAGTTGAATAAAGTTGAACCCAAGCATGTTCCTCTTTGTAAGCCAAACTTGCCTCACAAGAGGCTTCACATGTATACACGCCAATTGAAGCCCAATCCCAAGAATCCACTTCATTCTCAACTCTGAAGTAATGCAGCAGCTGTGGCAAAATCTGGTACCAACAATATTAACAACTCAGTATCTAAAGGAAGCAAGTGCATAATTTAATTGACCATGCAACAGAAATAGCACAGTACAAGCACAGTGACAGATTGAGCTCCAACCGCTGATTTCTCAAATAACTACCTGAAATTCACAACACAGAGGTCCACCACAGTAACTGCATTTAGGGATATCAGCTTTAGATAGCCGACCACTTGATTCAGGCCATATTGGCTTAGCATTTCTACCCCTATAATACCTGCTTTCACCATATGTTAGTACCAAAACTGTAGTTAAACACAAATTTATTGATAAATCAATACCAGCAATTAGGTCATACACGGTTAAATTTTGAATCACACATATCAGTTATCCCCTCACAAAATTTTTGAATCATTTACGTTCCTATTTATACTTTTTTTATCACTTACCCCCTGATTTAAAGTTTCTTTAAAATTTTAGGAAGGGGGTAAATGATTATGAGAAAAGTTATAGGGAGTTTTTGAAATTTTCCCTAATTTATTTTTAAAAAAATTCAGGATTAGATTGTTATGTCTGAGCAAAACTATAATTAGTTTTTTATCGTATTTTTTAAGATATTTCAATCGATTCATCGCTTCGTGATTAATCGGACTCGGGACGGGTCCGGGGATTAAGGCTTTAAATCCCTCCGTACTAAAAGGGGTTAATATTTTTTTTATATGAAAAAAGACGCAAATATAAAAAATCTTAAACCCGTGACCTATATGAGACTCCAATGAAGTGTTCCCACTTGGGTTTGATCCACAAAAAGATGAAGAAAGTTTCATCTGCTGGCAAGCAATTTGATGCCCTGAGGCCCAACTCTCTGCCTGTGAGTTGAAAGAGAAAAGGAATGTTATATGAATGAAATTTGCGGAAAGAAAACTACATGACATACATAAGCAGTTCAGTTACCTGATGTTTCTCAGAGCAATATAGCATTTTTCCGCAACTACTAAACAGCCTATCACCTTTCCAGGTACCACACTGTTGAAAGAGTTTGTTTTTAATTTAAATTACTGTTAGAGTTGTTTAAATGTGTAGATAAGATTAAGTTGTTAGGATATTTTTTCCTTTCATCGTTGAGTAGTTTGTTATACTTATTTGTATAAATACCTCATTAAGGAGGATAGTGAAATAACAACGAAGAGTTCTTTTATACCTGTAGTCAAATTCTGACATGGTATCAGCCTTGAGATCCTAGGAAAAACACCCCAGTTTTTTTTTTCTCAAAAATTAAAAACAAAAAAAACCTGACCCGTACCCATTCTCTCTTCTAAACCCCAAATTCCATGGACGCCAACACCTCTCCAGCAACTACAATCAGCTATAGCACTATCAAAACAACTGTTGAATCTACACCTGCACCCAAACCTTCAAGAGACATAGTTATACAGCATGATAAGCTTCTTTCCGAAATCTCCATCCTTCTCGACGACAGTAATTATCCTCTCTGGTCTCAACTAATGGACATGAGGATTGGCGCACGAAACAAATCGGGCTTCCTCACCGGTGCGGCCACGAAACCTGCCCAACTTTTGGTGATATCTCAGTCTTTCTTCTGGGAGGAGCAGTGCTTTCAACTAATTATCTCTTCTTGCTTTGAGCTTTACAGTATACACCCATTTGCATCCAACTTTCCTCTTTCCATCTGGCAAGGAAGTTAATTCCCATGTTTCATTTTTTTGAAGTGCCTCCATTTCAGTGTTCATGGCTTGCTTCCATTTAGGATCTTCTAATGCTTCCTGCACACTACTCGGAATAGATACAGTGGATAATTGATTGAGAGTTAGAGCATATGATTCGGATAGCTTGTGAGAAGATACATAATTATCACCAAAAGACTGAGATATCACAGAATCTTCAAACCCTGCTCCTCCCACTCTTCACCTGCAAATTTTCTGGTTTTGGTGGCTGGTCTCTCCCTTCTTTCTTCTCTTCAGAAATGCTCTCCTCTCACACTCAAAATGGCAACTAAGCATACTACACAAAGGAACCCTGGGTGTGCATTCCTTATTGGGCTGGACATTTGGCCTTTTAATTGGTAAAGGCCCAACAAATCTCCCCCTCCAGTCCAATGAGAGAGATTACAAACAGCAATCATCAAGTAGAATCCATGCCGGCAACAAGCCGACAAAATTCAAACTTCTCTCTAGGAAGTGTCTTTGTCATCATATCCGAACCATTGTCATTGGTGTGCACTTTATCAAGCTCCACTTCTTTAGCTTCTAGCACATCTCTTATCCAATGATATCTTACATCAATATGTTTGGATCTTTGATGGAAGGTAGAGTTCTTGGCAAGGTGTATGGCGCTTTGGTTGTCACAAAGTGAGACATATCTCTTCTGAGTGAGACCAATCTCTCTTAAAGACTTCTTCATCCATAGCAACTCTTTACAAGCTTCGGTTGCTGTAATGAACTCCGCCTCTGTAGTGGAAAGTGCAATGCACTTCTGTAACCTTGATTGCCAAGAAACCGCACCACCTGCAAATTTAATCATATACCCCGAAGTAGACTTGCGAGTATCAACATGACCTGCCATATCTGAATCTGTGTAACCAACAAGCTCAGGCTTTCCATTTCCAAATCTTAGACTCAAATTGGAACTGCCACGAAGATATCTCATAATCCACTTAACCGCGTTCCAATGCTCCTTTCGTGGATTAGAAAGAAACCTACTAACAACGACAACTGCATGGGCTATGTCAGGTCTGGTGCAAACCATAGCGTACATCAAACTTCCTACTGTTGAGGCATATGGCACTCTAGCCCTATCTTCCTCCTCTATATCATTAGAAGGGCTACGTTGAGCACTTAGCTTAAAGTGGGTAGCAAAAGGTGTACTAATCACTTTAGCATTACTCATACTGAATCTATCAAGAACCTTCTTGATATATTGCTCCTGGGATAAGCACAACTTCTTATCATTTCTGTCTCGAAGAATTCGAATGCCAAGAATTTTCTTTGCTGGCCCTAAATCCTTCATAGTAAAGTACTCACTCAGCTGCTTCTTCAATGTGCCAATTCTAGAAGAATTTATACCAACAATCAACATGTCATCAACATAGAGCAACAAAATCATAAAATCATCATCAGAGAATTTTTGGAAGAATACACAATGATCAGAGTTAGTCTTTTGGTAGCCTTGCTCCCCCATAACAGACTCAAACTTCTTATACCATTGTCTTGGTGCTTGCTTCAAGCCATAAAGACTTTTCTTCAATTTGCAAACATAATCTTCCTTTCCTTTCACTATGAAACCCTCTGGCTGATCCATACAAATCTCTTCTTCCAAGTTACCATGGAGAAAAGTTGTCTTCACATCCATTTGCTCAATCTCTAAGTCTAGGCTAGCAGCTAAGCCTAGAACCACTCAAATGGATGACATTTTCACAACTGGAGAAAAAATCACATTGAAGTCAATGCCTTGCTTCTGACTGAACCCTTTAACAACCAATCTTGCTTTATACCTGGGCTGTGAAGTAACTTCATTTTGCTTCACCCTATACACCCATTTGTTTTTCAGATCTCTCTTACCTTTAGTTAGCCTTACCAACTCACATGTATGGTTCTCATGCAATGAATGCATCTCTTCTTGCATGGCTTCAATCCACTTACTGCACAATATAAGAATTTTCATGAGAATATTATTGAAAATAAAATAATAACTTAATTATAATTCTCATAACTTTTAATTATTTTTAAATGAATCTCATACTCATATTAACCTTTAATACATAATAATTTGGGGACACATCAAATTGGTTCAAAATTTGTTCTGAAATGGTTCATTAACAACAAAATTAGTTCAATATAAATGAAATAAATCATTTCGAAAATCAAACCACATTACTAATTAATTTCGTTCGGTTCAATTTTTCATGCTTAACCAAACCATGGCTACCCCTAGCGAGGAGCGTATAGACTTGAACATCCTTAGGGGGGCGTTTGGTTGAGGAGAAATTTTTGGAATACTAGGGAAATATGATTGATAGGGAAATGGTGGGAAAGTAAGTTTGGTAGGAAAATGTAAAAAAAGTTGTTTGGTTGGAAAAAAAATTACCGGGTAAATTAGATAAGATTTATAAAGTCTATGTTTGGTTTGAGGTAAAATATAGATGGGGAAATAAGTGACAATTACGAAAATATCCCTATTTTTAAAAAATTTGGGAAAATAAAAAATGAGTACCCAACGGGATCAATGTGGAGCTTGCAAACAACGATGACATCAATGTGTACCCAACGTATTAGTACTGCTGTAGTTTTAGCTTAGCTTGTTTTAGCTTAGCTTATTTTGTAGTTAGTTTTTAATCATCTTATAAGAACAGTATTTTTATATTACACTATTTTCAGTTAATTCATCACATGCAAATTAAATCGTTTCATTTCTGTGTTCTTCTCTTCCCAATTCTCTTTCACCTTTCTTGATTTCAACGTGTAGCACCTGCATGGAGCCCAAGTGGTTCCTATCATGATCGTCATCCACCATCCCAAACCACATGACACCGTTCAATAGTATCTGCCATCTCTAACCGAAAGACACATTCAATGCAAATGCAGAAGATAGAAATTTTCAAGTCACTGGAGAGCTGGGCTCACAGAGGCTCCTTCCACTGGTTAAGCCTATGGAGGAAAGTTGGCAACCCCATGACTTGTTGCCTGATGTAACACCCCGTTACCGGACCGGTGTGTTAACAACAAATATGATATTAAGCACAGTTACAATCACAGTAATTGAGTTAATTAAATTACGGGCAACTTTTTTTTTCTTTTAACACTTTCCTTTTAGTAAGCATTAATCTTTTCCGTAATCAATTAAAACAACACTATAACTGTAAATGCAATTCGCGGAATCATTCACTTTACCAATATCTCTAATCATTCTTTTTACTCAACTCATTTAAACTTATCATGTTACTCTCACATCTTACCATGTTGTAGTCTTATACATTAGCTACGCGTGGTTTCAAACCGCGCACCATTTGGAGTTCTACAGACTAAGTTAAGCCCCTTTCTTTTAGTCTAGAAAAACATGATTTTCAACATTTTACACTATGGTAATCGATTACCAGGGGGTGGTAATCGATTACCACCAGTTACCAAAATGAGGCAGTAGCCAATTTTCAATCCCCTGTTCTCTGGTAATCGATTACCAAGCTTGGGTAATCGATTACTCCACTAGGTAATCGATTACCAAGGCTCTGGTAATCGATTACCAGGCAGACAGTAGCAAAATTTCGTCCCCTGTTGCATGGTAATCGATTACCATGCTTGGGTAATCGATTACTATGCAGCAAAAATGGCAGATGACAGCTTTTTAAGTTCAAAAAGAGTTGTGTAATCCATTTCTAACACCTTAATACTTCACACAAACCATACACATACCCTAATGTAGGCTCTAGGCCCTTTCATCATACATAATCTAATACCAATATATCATTTACCTCCTTCACCAAATATGTTGCCATTTACACATCATATGGCTCATTTTACATCATAAATGTTCAATGCCTCAAAATACATTAGGTGTGGCCATGGACAAGTCCCATGCTCACCAAAATAACAATAGAAACTAAAGGCATACATATAAATCAAATTCAAAGGACTTAACATGTAGTCATGAACATACAAAGGCATTGCATTTTCAACATGCACAAGTTCATGATCTAAATCCAAAGCATTAACAATATGCAAGGTGTGTCCCAATCATATCCCCAACACACTGTGCCTCTCATATGCACCTCATGCTCCACTCCTCCAGGCTCAACCTAACCTGAAATGATGCCCCCAAACACGGGGTGAGATATACAAATATATCTCAGTAAACCAAGGGCCCTGGAGGCTTCTCCACCCCATGGCTCACTCAATGTGCAACAATGACATTTATGTAAAATGCATGACATACATTATCACAAACAACTGGAGACAAATCGAGAACATCCACAATTGGATTACATTCAAGGACTCCATCTTATAACTCCCGAGACCTTCCTGGCGCCTCTCCCATGGTTGAGAAGACTCCATGGCAAAACCCAACTGGAACTCCTCATGAGCCCTATCCAGCGGAAGTCCCACGTTTGGATCATCCTGGTGCCGCTCCCAGAGTCGGCCCCACGGCAAAACCCAACTGGAATCCCCAGCGGATGTCCAAACCAACACACGTCAACTGGCCAGTGACCAAACAATTTCACACATAACATGCAATAAAGCATGAAACACATAATCACACAATGTCCAATGACACAAAATCCAACCACAACCTTCCACTGGGTGTGGTGGAGCACACAAGGGACTAAACCCCAGTTCCAAAGGTTACCTCAACACCGAGCCAATGCTCCATACGTAAGCTCCAAGCTTACTCCGCTCCCATAACATCCAAGAGAGGCAACCTATATGATCAACAACATGATCATCATCAATCACATATAGTCAATTATCTTCACAATAATGCTAACCAACATAACCAGTTAAGCCTAAGGCTATTTTTCCATACCATTTTACTTCAATCTCTTTTATAGATCAATTTACCAAATACATCATGCATCACACATTCTTTCTTCTCATTTCACTATATCACATTATACCATCATCCATTTAAACATAATTTTCAATCATTCAACATCAACTACATCATTTTTGCATCATTTTTCCTCACTCTTCTTCATAATTCAGATTCTTCAAAAGTATGCCCCAAGGCTTTTTCAATTCAGTTTAACACTATCATTCATCATATAATCATATTAACACATCATGCAACAACTTATCAATCCATTTCTTACACAATTCAATTTTCACAAATCTTAGGCATCATTCAAAAATCCTAAGTTATGAGCATTTTTCACCAATAATTTTTATTGCATTTCTAGCTCAAATACATCATTCTAAGACATAATCATCTAATGCACATTTTCCATTTGAGCTCTCTAAACACATCAATCAACTAAGCCCTCTTTAGGGTTCATAATTCAAATCCTATGATACAACCATTTAAATACAAAGAAACTCACCCAAATGCAAGGCACAAGGCTCCACCCAAACATACTTCTCCGTTGAAGCACCTAGAAGCTCCATGAACACAAATCTAAAGCTTGAGCCGCGGCCATGGAGGGGAGATTTCGCAAAATAGAGCTAGATTCAAGGCTTGCCACTAGTACCAATGTGTTTAGAAGGCCATTTCCAATAAACTTCAACACAAACTTTGCTAAGATTGGTGGAGAAATGAGTTGTTTAAGGCTCCAAGAAAAATCAAAGGGGAAAGGCCAAGGGGGAGGCTGTGCGCACGAGAGAAGAAGAAGAAAGGAGGAGGGAATGCTATGTAATTGTGACTTTTAAGTCACTTAAACCACCCGCGGGTCCCACACGCGTTTTAACTTTAATCCGCTCACTAATTCTGATCACAGATTCTCAATCTACTTATTTTTCTGGTTCATGACATATTTTTCTTTCCTAAAAATATTGACAAAAATTTCACACTTATCGGTACACTCATACCGCAGTATTTTACACTAGAAAATCACTATTCATCAATTTTTCACAAACTTGCCTATTCACTCAATTTTTCGCCCTGAGTCCATATCCGGCACTATTTTTATCATTTGAGATCCCTAACTCCATTTTTCATGCCTCGGTTTGCGTTTTTGACAAATTACCGTTTTGCCCCTAGTAAACATTTTGACCCCAATTTCAGGATTTTCACTAATCCTTCCCTTTTAACCCACATTTTATCAAATAATTTCACATTTGAATTTACGAGGTGTTATATTCACCCCACCTTTTTGGAATTTTGTCCGCAAAATCAACTATGCACATATGCTAACTCAGGATACAGCCAGAGAATCTCAGTCTCCCGTCCCCAAGTAGCTTCATCAAGTGTGCGTGATTCAAACTAAATGTTTACATTTCAATCTTTTGGCTTTTCAGCCTCTTTTCACAATGGCCTTGCATTTCAAAGGCCCAACGGGAGACTTCAAGTCCTCCCCAGTTTCAATATCATCCGGTGACACCACATGTGAACAACCGGAGCGCACGTTGCAGCTGAGCACTTTCTCTACTTTACCAAGCCAATTGCTTTTCACAAGTCAGACTACCTAGCACATATAGCCCATATTTTCTCTTGGCAGGTTTTCCTACCTAATTAATGCTTCAATAACTATACCGATAGGATCATACCACATTCTGTTCAATCTGTGCCACACAGGCACGATTACTTTCTGACACATTATAGCCACAATTATCCTTCTTTGATTTTTATTTCTACGGAGTATTAACTCTCGTCATCAATTTTTCCACATTTCTTATTCCAAACTAAACACTGTTATGGAATCTCACATCCCCTCAGTGCAATTCACCGAGTACCCCTCAGTGCAATTCACATGTGAACAACCGGAGCGCACGTTGCAGCTGAGCATTTTCTCTACTTTACCAAGCCAATTGCTTTTCACAAGTCAGACTACCTAGCACATATAGCCCATATTTTCTCTTGGCAGGTTTTCCTACCTAATTAATGCTTCAATAACTATACCCATAGGATCATACCACATTCTGTTCAATCTGTGCCACACAGGCACAATTACTTTCTGACACATTATAGCCACAATTATCCTTCTTTGATTTTTATTTCTACGGAGTATTAACTCTCGTCATCAATTTTTCCACATTTCTTATTCCACACTAAACACTGTTATGGAATCTCACAGCCCCTCAGTGCAATTCACCGAGTACCCTCTAGTTCAAGCTCACTATACTTTTATTTTCTAAGGAAATAATCCTCATTTTTGGCATTTAGCCACAACTCATATATACCCATTTTTCTTTTCTCATGTTCTTAACCTACAACGTGCAATTTCACCTCTGCACTTTATCTTTAACAAACACCATCTCTGTGCTCAACTGTCAATCCACCCTTACAAGTTTACCACTTTCACCAAAACACAATGGCGAATCTCTTCCTCAAGACATTTAACTGGTACCCAATGGACCACACATTACAATTTATACATTACTTCGGCCGTTTCAAGGCCTTCAACCATGAATCCACTCATGAATTTCTATATATTATATCATACTTACACTGATTTCTCACATTAAAGGTAACATGCCCAAGATTTCAACTAACAATTTTCTTTAATTACCGTTCCATACTCATGTTATCAATTCCACACGTATTTCATTCTATACACCTCACCTTCATCATCATTTCATTCAACCAGTATGTATCATTCCAAAGTCACAAATCATCTCTCTCTCTCGTACATGTCCCATCATATAGGGATTTTCAAAGCCTATTTATCATGCCACAAGGAACTAAATCCATCATTGTCATTACTTTCATAATTCCATATCGGCTGGTATACAAGTCTCTCGGACTATTCAAAGTACTACTAGCACACTCAATCATATATCTTGGTACCTAGCCAAGAACAACATCAACATTTTGTATTTTCAACACATCTCTCACTATAATCTGCATCTATACCACTCCATCAGTAACTCTACCACCAGTGCAGAGATATCAACCTTTTATTTCACCAAATACCATTCCATCTAACGGCTAGTACCGCACCTTCTTACTTGACTACATCACAATTAATCACTTATCAGAAACCATTGGCCACCAACTTAGTTTAACATCTCGCCATTACAAGCCTTCCTAGAAGACTTTGACTCAACCCATCAGTACTAATCAATTTTCCATTCCCTTCACATAGGGTGATAATCCAACGATTCATTTCACAATTCCCGTAAAACCACAATTCCATACTACCACACTTAGTATACGCACATGCTATGTAGCACCGATACCGACACGGGACACGTGACACGATACGACACGACACTCCGACACGTTAATTCAAAAAATGTTAGATTTCGACACGTAGGACACGTTTTGATATTAAATAATATTTTTAATTTATGTAGTGTATATTATATTTAATATTCAATAATTTAACAAAAAAATGAATCTAAACTTATAATATTCATAAATTTTGCAAAGAAACATAAGAAATCTAAAATATTTATATTAAACTCAATAAAATGGTAATCATAATATAACAACTCTAATGCTAGAAAGATGTTATTTGCTGCTATTCCATCTATTTGTGCATTAAGTTCGAAAAATATCTCAATCTATAATGAAGAAATGATAGTAGTTGGTTGTTTTATAGGCTTCATCATATTCAGTCGGAAGAGTTTAGGTAAGGCTTTCAAAGTGACTCTCGACGGGAGAATCCAGGCTATTTAGGAAGAATCGCAGCAATTCCCCAATCCTAACGAAGTAGTTCCTCTGGAATCTAATGAACAACAACGATTACTTAGGATCAGTTTGCGAATTTGTGGCACCGTAGTATAATCATTACCAATGGCGCGCTGTGCGCCTAAGTGCGAAAAGACAGTGCAAGTTTTGTTATGCCGAAACCTAAATGTTAAGTCAGCAACACTTCCAAATGCCACTTCTTCCCGTCGCATCCGTCTTCAGGACGATCTAGGAACAAAGTTTCACTTATTAGTTAGGAGGAGATTTTGCCCCCAGTGCATCTCGAAAGCAGAAAAAATAGAACTCATTCGAGAGAGCTTGGTGGTCTTAAGAATGGTTCGGGTGGGGGTTCTCTTAAGAATAAATAAGATGAATAGAATCTAATTCATGTTCATGCTAACAGATGAGCGGATCCAATACACAGACAACTTCTTTCTCAAAAAGTACTTGCTGCACTTCTTTCTCATGAAGCTGCTTTGCAAGAAAGGAGTTAGTTCCCTCCGGGGGTTCTGATAGCTAATGCTTCCTACGCTCCAGCCCTTAGCCCTGAACTCCTTAGCGCAAGCACTAAGTAAGCCCGTGAAGGCCTTCAATATCGCACCTACTAGGACTGAAATTTTGTTTTCGAATAGGACTACTTCTTTCTTTTCTGTACGCTAGGGTCGTTCGGGCGGAAAACCTAGTTGCGTACTGGGTGAAGCTTAGTCCCTTTGGACCTTTCAATCTCGCAACTTTATTAGATTAGCTAGGGCCGCCTGCACGCTTTAAGGGTTGTTGAAGGTATTGCACTAAGAAAGACTCACTCCTGTCGTTGCTATGCTAAAGGTAAGATTTTCTTTTAAAGCCGCTCAAGCAATTTCTTTAAAAAAAGAAGAGCAAGCAAGACAAGATAAGGCTCGAAAGCTGCGAAGAAAGTCGAGCTGCTCTAGTTGGAACTAAAAACTCAACACGACGCAACCTTTGAACATTTTTTTGAATTTCTATAATGCGTGTTGGAGTGTCGAGGAGTGTCGGAGTGTCCGAGAGTGTCGAAAAGTGTCGGACACGACACGTCAGGGTTTTTGAAGTGTCGGTGCTTCATTGCGCACATGCACATCTCCGAGTGCTCACATTCATAATTCAAACTACCATCTCATGGCAACCTCACATTTTTCATCATATTTGACATATTACTGTTCACTTAAAGTTATCCAAATTCACCTCTTGCGTTCCTCACAAGATACAATCCTCTAATGCAATGGGTAAAAACATCCTTAGGTTTAACCCCTCGAGCTCTTGTTGTCCTAAGGGCCCCAGGTGTAGTGCCCCACCAATCAGAGAATCTGTCTTTATAATTCACGCAAGAAGAGGTAACATGCCATCGGCTGTTCTAACAGTCCCACTAACACAAGGTACTACCTCACACCACCTTACTTATACAAAATAATAATAATCTCCGGGAACATAATCCATACGGAGATAGCCATATACTCCGGGCATATAAGCCACAAAGAGATAACCACATTCACATCACATCCGTATATAACGGCAAACAGAGTCTTTATAGATGCATAATGGTATACTAGTTATATCTTACTATTGCACCATTCACTATGACCTTCCACATATGGTTCTTTTTTCAACAATATACTCATTTAACTTGACTAGTCATTAGTCTTAGTCCACAACATAATCATCACCACATGATTCTAACATCTTCCTCATACTTTGGCACATAATCTTCAATTCTTATCAGTACCCATACTCGGTACAGTTCTAATCTGTTGTCCATCATGACTCATAGCAACTATGCTCAACACTGTAGAAGATCCACTTCATTAAACTAACATCACTTTTTCTCTCAATATTTCACTATGACACCAAGAGTGCCCTTATTCAACAGTCCATGCATTCAGCGCATCGGGACCACCAGATAAATTTCAACTTCGAGCGGTGCTCGCCTGGGACTTCCAAGAGCAACACCTCTTAGGATTCAATCCACAAGGGAAACCCAGGACAATCTTAATTGTCACATTCTTAACAACATGTGTGCCATGGTATAACTTGCACACCGGGACTCCATCATGAATCTCATACCAAATTGAGCGTCTAATGACACTCCAAAGAGACAATCTCTTCAAACATTTCCCATCATAGGGAATTTCAATTGCATCATTTTTCTTTTACCAAAGAGTTTACTAATTCATTACAACACAGATATACATATAGGCACCCCGGCCTTCACAAAACATATATATATATATATATATATATACATATATATATATATATATATACATATATATATATATATATACATATACATATATATATATATATATATATATATATATATATATATATACTGGCACTTAGCCATCACAGGATTATTATCCACATAAAGTTAGGCCACATCATCAACATTTCAATGCTACACAACATTATGGAAGCATATTAGTACCATTACTACACCACAATCAGTTATATTTTCTCACCTCACATTTGTTAAGTCCAACCATCATTATATTATGGACCTTCATACTTTCAATCAAGTTCTTCCAATGCCACCCATGGCAATTCCCTCAACTTCTTATATTTTACTTTTTATACATATGATATCCTCACTTATGTTCAGCCAACATTAAATCATCATGGACTAAACTCCCATTGTCAACATTGAATTATCCAACACATCATTTCCATAGTTCTTTTAAGTTACTCACAATCCTCAACCAAATTTTGAAATTTCAATTTATTTCTACATCCAAGCATCTTAAGTCATCCAAGTGTATGCCCTCATCAAGGGTCTTATAACCTTATAATTTAACCCTAAGGTATCCAATATTACATATAAGCACTCATAATCAAATTTTCATGAATTCATCGGGGTTCCAAATCCCCTACCATGTCAAAGATATACCACTAATTTCACATATACTCAATTGTTCTAACTCCCTATACATTTAGGGAAGACTTACCAACATCACCATCCCAACATCAACTCAAATCAATCATTTTACTAACCAAAAGACCACACATTCAACTATGGTAGCATTCTACCCAAAATGGTTAAACATCTAATCTCAATTTATTCTCACTAAGTCCTCAATTACATCAAATTCAGTTACTAACATATCTGTCCGTGGAGCAGTCAACACTGCACCCACAACCTCAGCCTAAGGACTGGCATCGGTGCTCCAGGGTTGTCACGAAGGCATCTTATACTGACCACACATATAACACGAAGAAATGGGTTGATCAGGCCCAAACTAAGGAATCACATGTGCAGTACTCAATAAGAGTCTACGTACAACTATGCAGCACTCGCCTCAATCACACAATCATCGGAGTTCCCTAAGAAACTGCTCTGATACCATAAATGTAACACCCCGTTACCGGACCGGTGTGTTAACAACAAATATGATATTAAGCGTAGTTACAATCATAGTAATTGAGTTAATTATATTACGGACAACTTTTTTTTTCTTTTAACACTTTCCTTTTAGTAAGCAATAATCTTTTCAGTAATCAATTAAAACAACACTATAACTGTAAATGCAATTCGCGGAATCATTCACTTTACCAATATCTCTAATCATTCTTTTTACTCAACTCATTTAAACTTATCATGTTACTCTCACATCTTACCATGTTGTAGTCTTATACATTAGCTACGCGTGGTTTCAAACCGCGCACCATTTGGAGTTCTACAGACTAAGTTAAGCCCCTTTCTTTTAGTCTAGAAAAACATGATTTTCAACATTTTACACTATGGTAATCGATTACCAGGGGGTGGTAATCGATTACCACCAGTTACCAAAATGAGGCAGTAGCCAATTTTCAATCCCCTGTTCTCTGGTAATCGATTACCAAGCTTGGGTAATCGATTACTCCACTAGGTAATCGATTACCAAGGCTCTGGTAATCGATTACCAGGCAGACAGTAGCAAAATTTCGTCCCCTGTTGCATGGTAATCGATTACCATGCTTGGGTAATCGATTACTATGCAGCAAAAATGACAGATGACAGCTTTTTAAGTTCAAAAAGAGTTGTGTAATCTATTCCTAACACCTTAATACTTCACACAAACCATACACATACCCTAATGTAGGCTCTAGGCCCTTTCATCATACATAATCTAATACCAATATATCATTTACCTCCTTCACCAAATATGTTGCCATTTACACATCATATGGCTCATTTTACATCATAAATGTTCAGTGCCTCAAAATACATTAGGTGTGGCCATGGACAAGTCTCATGCTCACCAAAATAACAATAGAAACTAAAGGCATACATATACATCAAATTCAAAGGACTTAACATGTAGTCATGAACATACAAAGGCATGGCATTTTCAACATGCACAAGTTCATGATCTAAATCCAAAGCATTAACAATATGCAAGGTGTGTTCCAATCATATCCTCAACACATTGTGCCTCCCATATGCACCTCATGCTCCACTCCTCCAGGCTCAACCTAACCTGAAATGATGCCCCCAAACACGGGGTGAGATATACAAATATATCTCAGTAAACCAAGGGCCCTGGAGGCTTCTCCACCCCATGGCTCACTCAATGTGCAACAATGACATTTATGTAAAATGCATGACATACATTATCACAAACAACTAGAGACAAACCGAGAACATCCACAATTGGATTACATTCAAGGACTCCATCTTATAACTCCCGAGACCTTCCTGGCGCCTCTCCCATGGTTGAGAAGACTCCATGGCAAAACCCAACTGGAACTCCTCATGAGCCCTATCCAGCGGAAGTCCCACGTTTGGATCATCCTGGTGCCGCTCCCAGAGTCGGCCCCACGGCAAAACCCAACTGGAATCCCCAGCGGAATTATCCAGCGGATGTCCAAACCAACACACGTCAACTGGCCAGTGACCAAACAATTTCACACATGACATGCAATAAAGCATGAAACACATAATCACACAATGTCCAATGACACAAAATCCAACCACAACCTTCCACTGGGTGTGGTGGAGCACACAAGGGACTAAACCCCAATTCCAAAGGTTACCTCAACACCGAGCCAATGCTCCATACGTAAGCTCCAAGCTTACTCCGCTCCCATAACATCCAAGAGAGGCAACCTATATGATCAACAACATGATCATCATCAATCACATATAGTCAATTATCTTCACAATAATGCTAACCAACATAACCACTTAAGCCTAAGGCTATTTTTCCATACCATTTTACTTCAATCTCTTTTATAGATCAATTTACCAAATACATCATGCATCACACATTCTTTCTTCTCATTTCACTATATCACATTATACCATCATCCATTTAAACATAATTTTCAATCATTCAACCTCAACTACATCATTTTGCATCATTTTTCCTCACTCTTCTTCATAATTCAGATTCTTCAAAAGTATGCCCCAAGGCTTTTTCAATTCAGTTTAACACTCTCATTCATCATATAATCATATTAACACATCATGCAACAACTTATCAATCCATTTCTTACACAATTCGATTTTCACAAATCTTAGGCATCATTCAAAAATCCTAAGTTATGAGCATTTTTCACCAATAATTTTTATTGCATTTCTAGCTCAAATACATCATTCTAAGACATAATCATCTAATGCACATTTTCCATTTGAGCTCTCTAAACACATCAATCAACTAAGCCCTCTTTAGGGTTCATAATTCAAATCCTATGATACAACCATTTAAATACAAAGAAACTCACCCAAATGCAAGGCACAAGGCTCCACCCAAACATACTTCTCCATTGAAGCACCTAGAAGCTCCATGAACACAAATCTAAAGCTTGAGCCGCGGCCATGGAGGGGAGATTTCACAAAATAGAGCTAGATTCAAGGCTTGCCACTAGCACCAATGTGTTTAGAAGGCCATTTCCAATAAATTTCAACACGAACTTTGCTAAGATTGGTGGAGAAATGAGTTGTTTAAGGCTCCAAGAAAAATCAAAGGGGAAAGGCCAAGGGGGAGGCTGTGCACACGGGAGAAGAAGAAGAAAGGAGGAGGGAATCAAAGAAGCACCGACACTTCAAAAACCCTGACGTGTCGTGTCCGACACTTTTCGACACTCTCGGACACTCCGACACTCCTCGACACTCCAACACGCATTATAGAAATTCAAAAAAATGTTCAAAGGTTGCGTCGTGTTGAGTTTTTAGTTCCAACTAGAGCAGCTCGACTTTCTTCGCAGCTTTCGAGCCTTATCTTGTCTTGCTTGCTCTTCTTTTTTTAAAGAAATTGCTTGAGCGGCTTTAAAAGAAAATCTTACCTTTAGCATAGCAACGGCAGGAGTGAGTCTTTCTTAGTGCAATACCTTCAACAACCCTTAAAGCGTGCAGGCGGCCCTAGCTAATCTAATAAAGTTGCGAGATTGAAAGGTCCAAAGGGAATAAGCTTCACCCAGTACGCAACTAGGTTTTCCGCCCGAACGACCCTAGCGTACAGAAAAGAAAGAAGTAGTCCTATTCGAAAAAAAAATTTCAGTCCTAGTAGGTGCGATATTGAAGGCCTTCACGGGCTTACTTAGTGCTTGCGCTAAGGAGTTCAGGGCTAAGGGCTGGAGCGTAGGAAGCATTAGCTATCAGAACCCCCGGAGGGAACTAACTCCTTTCTTGCAAAGCAGCTTCATGAGAAAGAAGTGCAGCAAGTACTTTTTGAGAAAGAAGTTGTCTGTGTATTGGATCCGCTCATCTGTTAGCATGAACATGAATTAGATTCTATTCATCTTATTTATTCTTAAGAGAACCCCCACCCGAACCATTCTTAAGACCACCAAGCTCTCTCGAATGAGTTCTATTTTTTCTGCTTTCGAGATGCACTGGGGGCAAAATCTCCTCCTAACTAATAAGTGAAACTTTGTTCCTAGATCGTCCTGAAGACGGATGCGACGGGAAGAAGTGGCATTTGGAAGTGTTGCTGACTTAACATTTAGGTTTCGGCATAACAAAACTTGCACTGTCTTTTCGCACTTAGGCGCACAGCGCGCCATTGGTAATGATTCTACTACGGTGCCACAAATTCGCAAACTGATCCTAAGTAATCGTTGTTGTTCATTAGATTCCGGAGGAACTACTTCGTTAGGATTGGGGAATTGCTGCGATTCTTCCTAAATAGCCTGGATTCTCCCGTCGAGAGACACTTTGAAAGCCTTACCTAAACTCTTCCGACTGAATATGATGAAGCCTATAAAACAACCAACTACTATCATTTCTTCATTATAGATTGAGATATTTTTCGAACTTAATGCACAAATAGATGGAATAGCAGCAAATAACATCTTTCTAGCATTAGAATTGTTATATTATGATTACCATTTTATTGAGTTTAATATAAATATTTTCGATTTCTTATGTTTCTTTGCAAAATTTATGAATATTATAAGTTTAGATTCATTTTTTTGTTAAATTATTGAATATTAAATATAATATACACTACATAAATTAAAAATATTATTTAATATCAAAACGTGTCCTACGTGTCGAAATCTAACATTTTTTGAATTAACGTGTCGGAGTGTCGTGTCGTATCGTGTCACGTGTCCCGTGTTGGTATCGGTGCTACATAGGAGGGAATGCTATGTAATTGTGACTTTTAAGTCACTTAAACCACCCGCGGGTCCCACACGCGTTTTAACTTTAATCCGCTCACTAATTCTGATCACAGATTCTCAATCTACTTATTTTTCTGGTTCATGACATATTTTTCTTTCCTAAAAATATTGATAAAATTTTCACACTTATCGGTACACTCATACCGCAGTATTTTACACTAGAAAATCACTATTCATCAATTTTTCACAAACTTGCCTATTCACTCAATTTTTCGCCCTGAGTCCATATCCGGCATTATTTTTATCATTTGAGATTCCTAACTCCATTTTTCATGCCTCGGTTTGCGTTTTTGGCAAATTACCGTTTTGCCCCTGGTACACATTTTGACCCCAATTTCAGGATTTTCACTAATCCTTCCCTTTTAACCCACATTTTATCAAATAATTTCACATTTGAATTTACGAGGTGTTATACCTGACTCATCAACACTTTGCTCTTCAGAGGAGTATTTTGGTCTGGATCATGATTCACTTTTTCATTTGCCCAGCTAAGTAACAAAAAACCATGTTGAAGATGTCTTTCTTAACAGTGAAAAAGGATGGATTTGTAAGACCAAACATGCTTTGCTAGGCAAGTGGGATAGGTGGGGAAATTCTAAGAATCAGCCAACCAAACAAGGCTTTCAATGATACCCACTTCCATTTGCATGGGCAAATTTTCAAAAAGTTTCAACCAAACAGCACCTAGGAAAAACTAAAATCGTCAAGACATGCCAAATAAAGGAAAATTAAAATATATTATAAAATAAAGGAAAAACTACTCTCATGCTACATATGATAACTTTCTCTGCTACACACCCTTCGATAATTGTATCATCTTTTTTCTTTTCTTTTATTTTTATTTTTCAGGTGGTGGAGCCCCAAATTTATCTCTATGACACGAGATAATTTATTTACTTTAAAATGAGATTAATAAAACCTATAAAATAATAGCCAGCAGGTTGAAACTAATGAGAATACATAAGGGAAAAATATACAATAAATACATGAATATTAAAATCAGGGAAAATATACGCACAATATATCATGTAAAGAAAGCAAAATGCAACACAATTTATTTTAAGGGAAATGATGTTCTTCTCTTGCAGTAAAAAAAAGGAATAGTATTCGTGTAGATAGTAAAATTGGATGGGTCTCATGTCACGCTTTCTCTCTCATTCTAATCTCTTTTCTCTCTCATTCTAATCTCTTTTCTCTCCCTTACTTTTTTCTATAAGCAGGAACAAAATACTGTTTTCTTACAAAAGGATAATAGTATTCCCCTTATTTTAATAAGTAGCAAAATAAAAGGATCAAAGCAAATAATTAAAAATTGTTGACAACTTGAACAATTTACAATAATAAACTTGACTTTCCAAATACTTCACAATGAAGTTGCCATCTATAACGACTCTCCGGGAGGGGCGCCGTGAAGAGAGGGCTACCGAAATTATTTAAAACTAATTAAAACATGAAGTTAGTAATTTTATTTTTTGTTTTTTTTAATTTGTCTTTGAAATTGTTATTGTTGTGGGTGGGTGGGTGTGTTCCGGCAATAAAACTTTGGTGGTATTATTGTACCTAGATTCAGTGCATCCCATAGTACACATCAGAGGAGAGAAAAAAAATTTAGCGAAAAAAAGAGAAAATTTTGGCTAACATTAATGGGATGTACTGAAACTTTGATGCAAGTGCAACAGTGGCATATTACTAATGCAACATATTATTTTCTACCTAACAAGAAGTAAACAAAATTTCTTTATTCCTGAATTATGAAGATGGATTCTTTGAAAACTACACTAAATCTAAAAGTAACATTTTACACTATTTAAATGTAACATTGCATGTTGATTAAAGTAACATCGATCAATCTATAATTACCCGAATATGCTCAATACCTAATCCACTTTATTGATTGCCAAATCAAATGAACGAATAAACAAATAGCCATATGATAAACGGGGGATTAATTATATCTACTCATTAAGAAAAATGAAGAAAATAGTGAGCGTAAACAGATTAGGTCTTTTTCTTATTGGTCTTTCTTAAACACCAAATTCAAACCGAGAAACATATATGATGTCAAAATTGGGCCTTTGCATAATTGCAGCATTGCTAATATAATCACGCCAAAACCCAGAATAAGTAAAAGGTTATAATATCTCTCATGGTATAGAAAATAAAATTATTTTCTATATATATATATATGTGTGTGTGTGTGGGGTCTTATTTTTTTCTCTCTCTCTTCTTTTCACATTGCTGCACATGGACTCCACGCACTTTTATGTATATATATGAAATAAATTAATATCCTATAACATGAGAAAAATTAAACCTATAAATAAGGGAAAAATATTTCTGCACTTAATGCATATAAGTTATCTGCATTCATTTCCAAAACGACGTCGTTTTGCTATTGAAATCTTAAAAAATTATATATAGGGCTTATCATTTCTCAAACTGCCGGAGATAACTTTATCTCCTGCTACTAAATCATAACTGTACAAAGATGGATCAATGGTGATAAAGAAAGAGAGAAAAACAGAATCATAATCATTGAAAGGTGAATCAATAAATATAAGGAAATAAATAATCAAAACCACGTAGTTTTGGGTTGGCCAGAGATAAACTTATCCCCACATTTAATGCTTTCATCCTTTGTATGGTTATGATTTCCCTCATTTAATGCTTTCAAGTATATATATGGCAAGTATTTGATTGTTGCACATACAGCAGCCGCAGAAATGTAAAACCCTATATATATATATATATATATATATATATATATATATTTCTGAAACTGCTTGAGATATATTTATCTCCGGTCACCCCAAAACTACGTCATTTTATTTATTTATTTTCATATATTAATTGATTCACCTTTGAATGGTTATGATTTCCTTTTTTTTCTCTTTTCCTTTATCATCGTTAAACCATCTTTGTACAGTTATGATTTAGTAACCGGAGATAAAGTTATCTCAAGCAACTTGAAAAATGATAAGCTCTATGTATATGTATGTATATACATACATACATACATACATATACATATATATACATACATATATATACATACATATGTATACATACAACTATATATATGTGTATTTTATATATGTATATATATATATATATATATATATATATATATATATATATATATATGTTAATGTCATTGGCGCAAAAATCTTTGATTTTGGTGGTATCACAAAAAATCATAAGCAATTACGGAAAATCAAAATGCAATATTCAAGGACAAAAACTGTAGGAAATTAAACCTGAACCTAGTATTAGATAATGTATCCTTAAAGCAATTTTGCCCCTTCTACGGTGCCAAAGGTTAATGGAAAAATGCCTTCCAAAATAAAATGAGTTACTTTTGTTTCGACGGTGGCACTACCAGAAGAAACAGCACCGGCAGACACAACAAACGTTGATCAATTGGAGACCAAGACATGGAAAAGTTTACAACCAGGGACACCCCGGAATATGACCCAACCTTTATTTGTGGAGGTTCATGTCCAGTTCGTGGAGTAAGAGCTTGAAAAAAGAAGAAGAAAACAAAGACAGAAGGCGAAGAGCGAGGTATGCACAAAAGTGCTCGAATGCCTTGAAAAAACCCCAAACGTTGGGATAAAGTTAACTGGGAGCTATGTGAAGATGATTTAAGAGGTCAATCTGGAACTCGGTAAAAGGAAATTTAATGCCAGGTTGTGTTACAATATCCCGGTAGAAGAAAAAGAAGCAAGGCTCTTCTGAACTTCCCCCAGAGCAAATCGGTTCATCCTCACATGGGGGAGCCATATCAAAGTTTTCTAACTTCCCAACGGGGAAACCAGCCACATCGTCCACACTCATCTCGGACATGGTGTTTAAAATTTCATAAGTTACCGAGGGAAACTGGGATACTAAGGAGGCTGGAGGAGACTCAGAATACGACTCGACAGAACCTGACTCCTCTACAATCTCTGGGGGGAGATGCCATAAATACCTAAAACAACAAAAAAAACTTAATCAGAAGGACAAAATGGGCATACCTGAATCAAAAATGCTACTAGATGACGAATCACTAGAAGACGAAGAGGTCGGTTTATCTAAGATGGTAATTGGGTCATCTGCCTCACTAGGTACAGAGGTAGATTCCGGAACATCCCTATACCGGCAGCTTGCCAAAGTAAACTCGGCTAAAGAGTCACATCCTTGTTCAATGAGTTTGGAACTCAGAAAGACACGAGAATAACAAGGACCAGCTTTCTGGATATGGGAAGACTACGGAATACCCCGGTTGACTGATGGAAGACCAGGGTTTGTTATAGGTGAACTATTGGAGGGTTTAGAACCAGTTTGGGGAAATGCCGGGGAATACGTCTGCTCACAGAAAGATGACTCCTACCCCATGTGGACGAACCACTACCCCGGCTCTGCCCTAATTCTTTACTGGACAATCCGGATCTCCTCTTAGATCTACCACCGCGATAACCACGAAGCATGGCTTCACGTTCTTCTTCTTCAGTCCTTGGAATCCCCCACATCCAGAAATGAACACCAGGGGGAATCTGTTTCAAAAAGTCAAAATCTTCCTCCTTCTTCCCCTCACAATGCAGAACTGAAGAAGGAGGTTCCCCCCTTATTTTGTTAAAGTTACAAACGACACTAAGTTAAAAGCAACAAAGGAAAAATCACAAAGAGAGGGTGACGCACGCTAAAATGCCAGAAGTGAAGCAATATGCAACACTCTAGAAACGCGGAGCATTGATGCAACAAGAAGAAAAGGAAATCAGCAAACAATTCGCCAGGGTGACATATGAAGAATGAAGTGTTCGAGAAAAAAACATGTTCAAAATCATATGTCCAAGTGCAAACAACCCAAGAAGGAAGCAAAAGAAATGCAAAGGCAAGTGAAGTACCTGAATAAAAGGACGAACTTGCAAGGTTAAGCGAGAAATGCGCTCGAAGATGCTGGGGCTCAAGAAAATTAACGCATGGAGAGGTTTCTGCAGAATGCTCAAAATGGAAATTAAGACAAGGAATAAAGATAGAGGTTTATATATTCATGAGCGGTAACCGCAGCGGTTACGAATGGCAAAAGTCAGGGGCACCAATGTCATTGCACTCATGAGTGGTTACCTCAGCGGTTAGGGATGGCAAGAGTTAGGAGCACCAATGTCATTGCACTCAAAAAACAATGATTAGATACCTGAAATGACACATCTAATAAATGCGCACGAAATGCAAAGGCAGCACAAAATGACCGCAACACGCTAACGAAAGTGACAAGCACCACGTGTCAAAAGGAAATGATTGTTGGTAAAAAAATTGGCAACTGAAAGTGAAAACCCGTAGCCAAGATCCATAAAGTGACTATTAGGCGCAACAATGCAAACCCGGGTTGTAACGACATTACGCTTGGGTGATGTGCTTGGGGGAAACTTGCTAGTTGGATCCCAACAACTCAAGCTCATTTGTTAACCAGCTACACTTGTACAACATCTTTTCGGGTTCATGCATAACCCGCCCATATAGGGGGCTGTGAGAAGTCATTCCCGGCTCCAGAAGAAGGCTACAAGCTCAGAGCATGAGTATAAGGGATGATGCTTGGGGGAAACTCGCCAGTTGGATCCCAACAACTCAAGAACATTTCTAACTCGGTATAGAGAATACTTGAGATATCTCCCCGGGTTTATACTCAACCCGCCGAGATAAGGGGCAATGAGGACCCTGGTTGAAAAATCCTAAGATGCAAGGAACATGCATGCAAAGAGTTTATAAAAACTCAAATGCTCTCAGCAGAATACAAAGAAGTTCTCCCCGGCAACCCGGACACCCAGTAGCCTGGCTGAGGGGCAACTGTTATGGACCCGTATAAGGAGTCCATTGAATGACAGGCCCATCAAGGTGCAATCCAAGATTTAAATCAAGAGTAATTACAGATATTATCCATTAAGGATACTAATCCTAATACGACAGCATGGCAGACAGGTCTGGGCTCTCATCAGAGGCACTAAAGGTCCACATCATATTACCCACAGATAACTCCTATAAATAAAAGGTAAACCCTGAAGGTATGTTACGCTCTCTCTTACTGTTATGTTGTCACTGTGCGCACACACACATCCCCTTTGGCAAAGCCGTTGTTTGTTTACTGTGCACAGTAATCTGCTTGACTCAATGGTATTTCCTTCAAAAATTCCTTAGAGAAGGCACTAGATCCAAGACCAATACACCAGTCCATTAGGCTGGACATCTCTGTCTCCAAGAGAGAACAATATATTTTGAGAATTAATCATATTTTTATTTCCTTTAAATTGTTGTATAATATGTGATTTGGTTTGATGATATTAAAAAATGTTATTTATCCATTTTGAGATTTGTTGATAATTATAATGTTGAATATTTGAGAAGCATTGAAATATTGCTAATGAATTAGTTTTAGATAAAGGTAAATATTATATCTTGTGAAATTGTAATATATTTTGATTGATTTTGTATTTATAAATGCATATAATATGTTTTATGTTTCTAAAATTGTTTTTTTTTTTTTTTTTTGGGATTAACTTCATCAAACACCGTACACGAATAATAGTGTGCCATCTCTGTCAAGTATCTTGAAGTGTCTAATCGAAGACTTAAAATTCTCTCTGATCTGTATATCACCCGGCTGGAACAATATGAGAAACATCAGTTACATATTTCTACTCTGAGAAACATAAAATACATCGATCGCGAAAGTAAAGAAAGCTGATAGATAACTGATTCTACTCTACACGTAATCAGATAAAATTCAATAAATCTGAAACTCAACTTTCTCGCTCCAAAACCTCGTCTATCATTAGTTACGGCGAAAGTCTCACAAAAAAATGGTACTCTATCAGAAGCTACTATGTTTGATTATGGTTTCAACTGAGTGGTGGTTTCAAGTTTAATAACATAGCACAAAATAAGTAAACCCCACATTGAACATAAAGACAAGAAAGAAACAACCATAATTGATAACGTTTAACACACTTCCTATCCAACTGATTCTGGATAGTAATAATTGAGGTAGCTAGCCACAGGTTTCCAGGACTTCTGACTCCTCTTTATTTTCGGAAAGAAAAAGCCACAATAACATCGATTTATGCCAAACATTTCAGCAACAGATAAAGTTAACCTTTAGCAACGAACTCTTCATATATATAATAAACACTGATTCAGATGATCACTGTCTTGCTTGCACTATTAAGAATTCATCGTAAATGAAAGGCCTGATCCACTTAACTTTTCCTCCATGATTTTGGATAATTTTTCCACCATTGAAGGAGAAAGGTAATTCACCCAATCCCCTACTTCAGCCTTACGAAACAAGTGCTTTTTCCAAACGTTCGTGCCACTTGCTCCAGAATTATTTACCTCCAATTCCTTCATCTTCTCAAAACTACACAGCTTTATTATGTTTTCAATCACTCCACTATTTTCCTCGTCTTGAGTGAAAGGACAACCCAAGAATTCAGCCACTCTTTTCATGTGAAAATTGACATCTTGTTTAAGATCCTCATACTTCAAGAACAGAACCTTGTGGGGTCTAGCTATGCTCTCATTCCAGTAACCAAGCATTTGGTTCCAAGATGGACCAAAGTCAACTAACCCGTTGCAGTACATTTCAAAAGCTTCCTCTAATGTTAATGCAAATTGAGGGCCTACCTTAATTGCGTTGAGGAAAATCCAGAGAGACACAAAAGTGTCGAAAGGGTTCCTGCATATATAAATGATCCTACAATTGGACTCCTTGATTGACTTAGCCAATAAAGGGAATGGAATGTGAGTACCAAAAAGTCTTGGCTCGATCATGTTGGAGAGGTTAGGAACTTGGTCATGTGCATCCCCATAAACGGTGTGTTCAAAGAAAGGCACAAGGTCATGGGGATTTGAAGTAAGCAATGGATGGTTCTCTGAGGATGAAAAACGGTGGCGGTTGATAATGGCAAAGGTAAGGGCTTTCAACCATGTGGTGCCTGATTTTGGAATGGTGGCTACAACAACATCACTGTCTTTTGCTTGGAAGTGTTTCTGAAAAATGTTTATGGCTTGGATGAAAGTTGAAGAGAACCAAAACCCTTGGAATAGATAGAGAAAAGGGGATTTCTGTAGAATGGAAAAACCCTTCTCTTTAGGAAGAGAGAGAATAAGATCCTTACAATCTTGGCTTAGATTATCTTCTTCACTTGCTTCTTCCCCATCCCTTGATTGGTTTTTTGTGACATGTGCGAGATCTGTTGGAGCCATTGAAGTAGAGTGCTAATGGCAGCTTGCTTGTAGTGATTGGCATGAGAATTTAACTCACAAGTAGGTATTATTTATAGGGTTTTATAAGATTTATATTTAAGAAAAGTGTTTGCGTTATAACAAATTCGTTTTGCGTGCCAGAGTTTTTTTTTGTGGGCCCCACAAAATATTGTGAGTGTAAGAATTTTTTTCTTGTCATGTTAAATTATAGATGATAAACTCTTATTTATAATATGATTTTCTCTCTTACACATATAAAAATGTACCAGCTTGAATTTTTTTTTCTCTTTTTGGTTCAAATGATCTGATATGCACTTCACATATTTTTATTTGTATATAGAAAATAATTTTATCGAAACTTCAGACTCATTATTTATAGCATAAATTAGTGATTCTATAATATCCCTCGGTTCTTGTGAAATCATGGGTAATATTTACGGGGAATGGTTATATTTATTATCTATTTTTTTATTACTTCTTAATACCAAATTTTAATTGTTTGTTTTCGTCAATCCAACGGTTATAATTTATTATAAATTAATAATTAATTAATAAATATTATCCCATAAATTATAATTGTTAAATTGATGGAAATTAATGGTTAAGATTTGGTAGTAAGAAGTAGTAAAAAAGTTAGGTAGAAAATATAACATCTCCCATATCTATATAATATATTTAATATTATAATTCAATAAAATAAATGGACAGATATGTGGATAAGTTTGGAGATAAAGTAGCAGTGCCTTTTACCAAAAAAAAAAAAAAAGTAGCAGTGCAAAATCTTGGAGATAAAGCCATATGTTGTAGATTACCAAAAACAAAGCCATATGTTGTGTCATAGGCTGAATTTTTTAAAGGGGTCTTTGCTACTCGAGATTTTTTGAATAGAGTTGTTTGACCGATGGAGGACCTTAAAGCAGATCTCATATTGGTTCAAGATTTTCACAAATCATACAGTTTTTGACATGCATGGCCGACAAGTAGGGTTGAAATTAGGCCGGGTTGGATCAAGCTTTGTCCCAAAAAGTTCAAGTTTACGTAAAAAAATTTCAATTTGGTCCGGTCCAAGTCTAGTATAAATCTTACGGTTAGTCTGGTTTGACCTGTTTATAAAAAAAATAAAGGGAAAAATGCGTGTCATTTTAAAGGATGTAAAGTTGTGTCATTTTAAGAGAGAGAAAGAGATAGATAAAGGAGGAGAGTTGACAAAAAGATAAAGGTGTGGGTCCCACCTCTTTTGTGAGAGTGAAAGGATATAAATTATGTCATTTAAAATGATAAACATTTTTCCCAAAAACAAATGGCCTGATTTGTCCGTTAACCTGTTAATTTTTAACTTCCAAGCAGAACCATGAATCAATTTTACAAAGTACTCAAATTCTGTTGCTACACAAAAAATCATAATTTCAACGACCAAACAGAATTATGAATCATAACAAAACTTATACAATATGCATTTTTTAAGTCATATTCAAAAGCAAAATGCTCAAACCAAATAACATATATTTCATCAGATCCAACAAACAAATCCATACTATCTAAATTAAAATAACTACATGAATCCAACAAACACATCATGATACTTGTAGTAAGTATAACCTCTCCCAAAAATCTTTTAATATATTCATATACACAATCTAACATGTTGAGATGTTGGTTCCTCCTATATAAGAAATAAAGTAAGATTTCTATTAACATATAATCGAATATACTTAAGTTATAAATAATTGCAATTGATTAAATTTATATCTTTTGTTTTTTCTTCAAGGCATACTTACGCTATTTTATTTTATTTAAAATAAATAATACAATATAGGCCGGCCTGTAGACTTATAGGCCTGACCTTTTAAAAGTGGGCCTACGGCCTTTTTATTAAACAGGTTTTTTATGGCCCAAGCCCGTCCTATTATACAAAATATACTAGGTCAAGTGTGGCCTGATATAGGCCAACCGTAGGCCCCTATAGGCCGACCCAACCCAGTTTCACCCCTACTTGGTAGGGGTGGCAATACGGGTCAACCTGACACGACCTGACACGACACGCGTTCGATATGTACACTATTCGACACGACCCGTACACGACATGTTTTGTAAATGGGTCAACAAACACGAATCCAGACACGGTCTGTTGCGGGTCACGGGTCGACAGGACACAACCCGCAAAATTTGAAATTAAAAAAAAAAGTGAGATCTTTTGAAAAATAAATAAATTTAAAACAACAAAAAAAACAAACAAAAAACTAGCTTCTGTTTTTTGAGAAAATTACAAAAATAAATGAATAAAAATAAGAATATATAAATAATAATGACTATATATATCAATATATATAAATCAAAATAATAAAAATTACAAAAATAACCTTGTACGGGTTGACACGTGAACCCGCGGGTTAACTCGTGACCCGTGATGGAAAAAAAATATGTCAAATTTATACAACTCGTACACGACCTGCTTCTACCCGTGGGTTGACACGACACACATTTTAACAGATTGGATCACGGGTCAACTCACGGGTCAATACCTATATTGACACCCCTACCTAGAAGGCCCTTCGTTTGACCATAGTAATCTCCTTTTTATAATTGGTCAAATTTATTGCGTATATAATGGAGAACAACACTATTAATGGAATCAGATTAAGACATGACATCTAAGAAACCTGGACACACATTTTTTTGAAAAAATAGCGTATCGGACACGTGTCCAACACGGACACGCTCTGACATGTTCGGACACGGATCTGACATGCGGTCAATATTTTGGACACGTGGTTAATTCTTAGACACGCCCCGACACGTTCTTTCGACACACAGTCAACTTTTTCCGACACGTGGTCAATGTTCGGACACGTTAGGACAGCTTGGACACTTTTTTTATTCTTAATTTTATTTTTTAATTAAAAATAAAAAAAATTATAAATCAATTTTTTTTCTATTATGAAATTTGACATGAAAAATTAACAATGTAAAAAAAATTATTATTTTTTATATTTATATTATGAAGTTTGGATATTTGAATGGTTATATAACTAATTATGAATTATCTTTTTTTAAAATTAACGTGTCGGCGTGTCGTGTCGTGTCCCGTGTTAATGTCCGTGGATCATACCATGGCATTACAAGAGCTGCGTCCTTTACCAAGTGTTGTAATTAATGATTGTGAGACACGGCAATTTAGATACTGCATTTTTTAGTGTCAGCGTATCAGAACAAGTGCTGTAATTAATGGGAATGGGACGCAACAATTTTTATACTACGTTTACGTGTGACCAGCCTGTCACTGAGATCAAAAATTGTAAAGTATGTTTTGTGACCATGGCTTTGGTTTGAATTCGAAAAAATTCCGTGATATATAAGTACGTTTTTTGACTACGATTGATATTTATTTATACATTTTTATCTGATATTTATTTATATTCTTATTTGGTTTTATATGTTAAGAAAAAAAGTAAAACACATTTTTTTCGTGTTTAATTTTAGGGTTTAGAATTTTAGTATTACATCTGTACCCAAAAAAAAAGAATTTTAGTATTACATATATTTAATTTTAAGTTATGCTAGGATTTTAGTATTCTGTTAATAATTTGTTGCCGCCGTTATTTAATAGATGTAGATGAAAAAAATTAGTTCTTTAAAATAAAAAAAAAAATTCTAAATATATTAAGCCTAAATATCTGATAAAAAGTATAAATGAACATTTGGCGGAGCCACGTGCATTGTCGGTGTGGCCTCGACCGGGTTAAATTTTAACAAATTATATTTATTATATATAATTATATGATTATATATAGTTTGGCCCAGGTTAAAGTTATAATTTGGTCCAGGCTACCATTTATAATTTAGCCGTATCTAAACTTTAAAATATTTTTGGTAAGAGATTTTGGTAAGTTGTATTAGGTTATATGTTCAATCTTCACTTATATAAAAAACTATTTTTAGTAAAATTAAAAAATATTTAATAAAATTATAATTCTCCTTGGTATTGTCTGCTCAAGTGCTATGTATTTAATATAATTTAAATGGGGAGAGTTATATTTATAAATTTTGTTTACAAATTACACTATGTATTCCTGAAAGTACACTATGTTACATTATATATTTCTAAGAGTATATAGTATAATTTGTAAAAATGTGTAAAAAATTTGTAAACGGATCATTCCCAAATTTAAATATATTATAATATAAACTAAGGAGATTATATTTACTACTTAGTTTTCTTACTACCTATTACTACCAAATCTTAACCGTTGATTTCCATCAATCTAACGTTCATAATTTATTGCAAAATAATTATTAATTAATAAGTATGACCCCATACATTACAATCGTTAGATTGACAGAAATCAGCGATTTAGATTTGATAGTGAGAAAATTAGGTACTAACTATAACTTCTCCCTATAAACTAACTAAAACTATATATATATATATATATATATATATATATATATATAAAATTTTTTCACCCAAGCTCAAATTCACTCCGCGACTGTAAATAAATATCTCGTAATCAAAAAACATACTTATGTATCACACATCGAACTTTTTCGAATTCAAACCCTACATGGCCACAAAACATACTTTACAATATCTTAGTAATAGACTGGTCACACGTAAGTGCGGTATAAAAACTGCCGCGTCCCAGTCCCATTAATTACAGTACTTGTGACACTCAAAAAATGTGGTACCTAAACTGATGTGTCTCAGAGCCATTAATTACAACACTTAATTGGCCAGTTCAAATTGTAGAAGACACGGTTCTTGTAATGTTGTGTCTTAATGTGGTTCCAGTCGCGTCATTATCCAGGCAATAAATTTGAATAAAAAATTATGATCAAACCTTATAAAAAAGAGATTACTTTCAAAACTCTTAAGTAAATGTTTGGTTCAGGAGGTTATTTATAGTGAACCGGGACCATCATTCTTAGGTGGTCTCTTAGGGGGCGTTTAGTACAGGAGAAATAATTTTTTATTCGGAAATCTTGATTTCTGGGAATATACTAGAAAAATAGGTTTATTGGGAATGTTACCAAAAAGTTATTTGGTTGGTCAAAATATTGATGGGCTAACAATTTGCACTACCAAACGAATTTCAGGGTAAATAGGATTCTTAGGAAAAAAATTGTTTTTCTTCTACCAAACATAGATATATTACAATCCCACCAAGACTTTTCCAGGATTTTAAAAAAAGCACACCTACCAAACACCCCTTAGTGTAAGTAGGAGGGTAAAATAGGAAAAGTGGAAAAATAATAGGGGTAAAAAAAGAAAGAGAAAATTAATGTTGTGAGAGGGAACATCAAAAGATTCAGTGGTCCTGTAGCATATTAAATTTTTCCTTGGTTCAGGTAAAAAAAAAAATTACTAGGAAAATATAATTACCAGGGATCTACAGGAAAAGTGAGTTAGATAGGGAAATTTAAAAAAAGTTATTTGATTGAGTAAAATTTTAGCAGAAAAATTGAATGAAATTCCTAAATCTGTGTTTGGTTAAAGATAAAATATTGATAAAAAAATTATTGAAATTACAAAAAAAAACCCTTTAAAAAAACCCTTTATCATATGAAAACTTATTCCTGAATCTGTCTTTGTCTATCGTCTCTATCTTTTGCTTTCGCTATCTGTCCATATCAGCCAATAATTCATTTGGTTCAATGTTTCCGGAATCAATTAATGCCACAATTTTCTATCGGGCAGCTTCGGTATGTATTTCAATATGGGCACAGGCAAATATCTCCTCAAGCTATGTTTGCTTCTTGAAAAGCAATTTCCTTCATCCTACCTTTCAGCTGATCAAGCCTCTCGACTTCCACCTCAACCTTTATACAAAGAACAGTGAAATAACTTAATGGAAAATGGCTTCAAATGTTCAACGTGTGAGGGGTAATATTATCAACGTTTTGTACTACTTTATTAACTTATCCGGTTTACAGTAAAATATCATGTTCCAAGTTGTTTTCGTAACAGTGGTTTTGTTCCTTTTTAACATGCAATTGTCGATAGCTAGGCAACTGAGAGTCATGGGTAAAATTCATGACATCCTTCTACCAAACGTGGAGAATTGACAATGCCGAAATCACTTCGCTGGGAAACTTTCTAAAACTCCTGAACCAAACAGTCCCTAATTGTGGGAAATGCAATGCAGAACAGGTTTCATATGTTTCAAGAGTTTGATGAAGAAAAGAAAAATTAAAATTCGAATGAGGAAAAGAAATAAGTTATTTGTAATGCAAGCTCGCTAAACGACAATCAGACTATTAGTTATATGTTGTTAATTTAATGGAAAATGGCTTCAACTGTTGTTACGATTAAAGATGTGAAGATTTATGCTATTCTTTTCAACCCATGACAATTCTTGAATTGTATTTTGTCAGCTCAAGATGAGTAAATAATTGGGATTATATCAAGTTTGAATTTTGTTTTATTAAATTACATTATCGTTAGTTAGATTTAGTTAATTTTTTTTGGTAATCTAGATTTACTTAAATTTATTATTTCTTAGTTATGCAATACTAATATATTATTTATTTAAATTTCATTGTTAAAATAAAGTGTTTTGAATTTCTTTTATACAGATTTGTCAATTTATATTTGTTATGGACTCATATAAGGGGCTCATTAAGGTAATACGCCCAACAAGGGGAAATTTAGAATCTGAGTCAGCATTGACTGCAAGGGATATCCATCAAGGATATTTGTCCGACAGCACAGCGACAGCATAGCAAGCGAGTCAGGGCCCTTATCAAGAGGCACCAAAGGCCCACCCATACTACCCACAGGTAACCTCTATAAATACGAGGTAAATCCCAAAGGTATGACACACCTTTTCTCTCTTACTATTACGCCGTCATTGTGCACACACACACCCATTGGCTAAACGCCGCTATATTATTCTGTGCACAGTGATCCGCTCAACTCGAGGGTATCTCCTTTATAGATACCTGAGAGATGGCACTAGATCCAAGAATAACATACCAGTCTATTGAGCTGGACATCTCTGTCTTGAGGACAGAACATTGGCGCCATCTGTGGGAATCCATAAACTTCGATTCCCACCCAATAGTGGTGAAAGCTCATCAACAAGCATGAGGAAACTGAGATCAAATGACAAAAATGAAGCTCATCAACAACTCACGGCGGACCTGAGTTCATAATTCGAGATAGGAATGCCAATTTCAACGAGCATGAGGAAACTGAGATCAAAATTGTGACCACTGCAGTTATCAGGGAGGCATAAAACTCAAGATGCGAGTATAAAGGCAAAAGCATCCAAATACATGAAATGGATGCGAAACGTAAGAACTGAATAAGAGACATCTTGGCCCTAAATTCAGCTAGAGTTTCCCCCTTTTCCATCTGAACGTCACAGCAACGCAAGCCGGACTCAAAAAGACTGGTCAATTAGTTCGAGCTACGTACCTCGGTAAAAAAGTTTGAAGGAGGAATGTTGAAATAGCATACACGGTACCTGGCTTATGAAAGCCCGACACCGAAGAAAGAATGAAATAAGAAAAAATAAATTTGAAACACGGATCGACAAGAATCCATGGATTTAGAACATGGACCAATGAATGAATAAAACTTTGGAAAAAGGGTCAAAGGGAAAAACTTTCCTACTTCCAATAGAGACCTTAGTCACGTAAGTTTGACCAACAAGATTATGGTTCAACAGACTTCACTTTGGACACCCGAACTACCAGCTAGGAAAAGCAAATGAGGATGTCTGAAGTAAGAATTCAACATGACAAGATAGTTGAAGGCATACATCACAGAACAAAGGCTAAACAAGGCTCGGACCATGAACACGGCCGACTTCGAGGCACTGAGAATAAAATATTCACAAAATGCAATCAAGAGCAATGCACAATAACCCAACTATACTTATAATATATGCACCCAGACTACTGGATTTGGAGAGATGTGGTCATGGAAAAAGGATCACACCCCAATCCAGGATAAAGTAAAGACGGTCTTGGAAAGATGAGATCCTAGAAAAAGGATCACACCCCAATCCGGGATAAAATGAAGACAGGTTTGGAGAGATGCGGTACTGGAAAAAAGGTTCACACCCTAATCCACGATTATTGACAAGGAAGTTGGTAAGGAGAACTAAAAAACTCACATTCGAAATCCAAGAAATGGACACTTGGACACAACGCTGTCAAGCCGAGTTACAAGGATGATGTGCTTGGGGGCAACTCACCAGTTCGATCCGAACAACTCAAGCACATTCGACACCCGGTTATATGGAATATATGCAGTATCTTGCCGGGTTCATGCTTAACCCGCCAAGATAAGGGGCAATGAAGTACCATTCCCCGTTCCAAAAATTCAAAGCCTAGAATGTATGGGAAAGTCAAAATAAGCCAAAGTAAAAAAAAATGGGTTAAATTTGAAAACCTAATCAAGAAAATTGGGTTAAAAGACGGAATCTGCATGAAAGACCTTGGCTGGGTCATTTTGCTCAGTTGACGCTGAAAAGCAAAATCTGAATCAATAAAATCACAGTGCAAGAAGTTGGGCTCAAAGAGAAAGCCTTGGAAGGAGAAGCCGAGCTCGATGTTGAAAGGAGGCAAACACTGCCTCACCAAAGCACCACCTCAGCCAAAAAAAAGATTGAGGGAGAAGTATGGAAACAACATATTCAATACTTGGTTCACTAAAATCGGCTGAAAGAATGATAGAGATAATAACTGCAATCGTTGACCTAATTAAGTCGACCAAGGAAAGTTCCAACACAAAGAAAATTGCTTCAATGAAGATGCCAACTCAAAGCAAGAATTCGATTACTAACTTGGATAAAACATGCAAAGGAAATTTAAATGCAGAGATTACTGTTATTCCGTGCAAGTATATGACAACTCTTAGCCTGGTTATACGAATGATGCTTGGGAGCAACTCTCCAGTTGGATCCCAAATACTTAAGTACATTTGTCACCCAATTACACATGCAGAATATCTTGTCGGGTTCATGCGTAACCCACCCACATAGTTGAATAGGGAAAATCATTCCCGATTCCAGAAGAAAGCTACAAGCTCAGGATGTATGCGTAAAGAATGATGCTTAGGGGCAACTCGCCAGTTGGATCCCAACAACTCGAAGCACATCCCTAACTCTGAATAGATATAAGGGCTGATGTTTGAGGGATAGTTCGTCAGTGGACCCCGGTGGCTCAATTTCATCCCTAATCCCGGTAAAAAAGATACAAAGATATATTTCACCGGGTTGATGCACAGCCCGTCGACACAAGGGGCAAAGAGTCACCCCGATGAAAAACAAAACTCTAGAACATGAAGAGCATGCAAAAATTCCGCGAAAACTCAAACGCACTCATCTTAAAGAAAATTCACCCAAGCAACCTGGATGCCCAGGTAGCCTGGCTTAGGGGCAACTGTTATGGACCCATATGAGGGGCCCATTAAGGTGATAGGCCCAACAAGGGGCAATTCAGAATCTGAGTCAGCATTGACTCAAAGGGATATCCATCAAGGATATTTGTCCGACAGCATAGTGACAACATAGCAAGCGTGCTAGGGCCCCTATCAAGAGGCACCAAAGGCCCACCCATACTACCCACAGGTAACCTCTATAAATACGAGGTAAATCACAAATGTATGACACGTCTTTTCTCTCTTACTATTACGCCGTCACTGTGCACACACACACCCCATTGGCTAAACGCTGCTATAGTATTCTGTGCACAGTGATCTGCTCAACTCGTGGGTATCTCCTTCATAGATACCTGAGAGGGGGCACTAGATCCAAGAATAAGATACCAGTATATTGAGATGGACATCTCTGTCTTGAGGACAGAACAATATTAATTATTTTGTTTTTAAGGTTTATGATAAAATAAATGGAATTTGTTCATTTACTAAATTTATGATCAAAGTACCAGATCATAAAGTGTTGTGTGCTTGAGCATCTATGGAGTGAATCTCGTCTTCGAGGCGGCAAGAAGCTCCTCTTTGTGCTCCGGTAGGACAAGGGGTTATGCACATGCATGCAAGATACTCTAATATTTAAGTCAGTATAGACATTGTCATAATGTATGAGGTAAAATATTCACATGATGTTTATTTCTTGATGAATGAGGGTGAAGATCTCTCTTATATGGTGGCTGTCAAGAGTCATCAAAAGAGGTTTAGGAATTTTCCCTTATTTATTTGATCCAATACTTAGAAGATCTAAGCTAAATAATATATTCAGGAAAATGTAATTATTTTTATAATACTCATTGATTTTAATGACAATGTATAAATGATTTGAAAAGATATTACAATTTCATGATTTGTTTATTTTTTAAAAATAATGATTTAAAAAGCCTTACATTATTACTTGAATGATTTAGAAAAATGAATTTTTAAAATTATTTATATACCCATTTAATTTCATTAGTATATTATTTAATAAAATATTAATTTTGAAATAGTGTGGCACAAATAATGATTTTAGAATTTCTCAAATTTAATATTTATTCCCCGAATTACTACTCACCACGGTTATAAATATATCTTTTGCAGATAAAGTTAAAAAATTAACTTTTGGTTGTACTTATAACAACCCTCACTATTTTTTTTTTTTGGATAACAGCAGCGAACTAGCCCCTAACTAACAACAAATCTAGGTGTTTCAACACCCATAATATCTTTATACGTAACGCTACTACTCCCCACAGGAGGGGACAAAAATAGATGTACATCTCTGTCTGCATCAACCTCTTTTTGAGCCATCCGGTCAGCCATCCCATTTCCCTCTCTCGGGGTATGATTCAAGTGAACAATCCAATCTCTTTCAAGGAGTTTCTGAATCAAGATACCAAGATGAGCTAGATGGTGATTGCTAAAGTCCTCTTGCTCTATAAATTTCTGAGCCTGAGAAGAGTCCCCTTCGAGAATGATATTACTAAGTTCTTTGTCCCATGCTACAGAGAGCCCCACCAGAATGCTCCACAACTCAGCTCTGAGAGCATTTCCTTGACCTAGATTCTTTGTGAAGCCAATTATCCACTCTCCCTTGTTGTTCCTAATCACTCCACCACACCCTGATTTGCTGTTATTTTTTCTACTGGCACCATCAACATTGATTTTTACCCATCCATCCACGGGGGGTATCCACTTAATCAATTTAATTTGACTCGATTTTTGCTGAAGGCCTCCTTTCGAAAGCAGTCCTATAGCGCCAGTGTACTGATCATATTGACTTTATATAAACCTAATACTTTGTTGATAATCTATTTTGCCTCCATTAAAAATGAAATCATTTCTTCCCTTCCAAATGCACCAACACTTGGATGTTCTCAATCACCCACACTTCTAAGGGCCTCGAACAGAAAGCTCTCCAATCACAGGGATGGACAAAAGCTTTCCACACTTGCAGAGACCACTCACAATCGCGAATGGAATACAGGGAGCTTTCTGGATGGGCATTGCATCTGGGGCATGAACTAGAATCTGCAAAATGCCTGATGAATCTCTATTGATTTGTCATTAAATTGTCACCTGCAAGTAACCAAAGGAAAGTTTTCATTCTACCAGGCCCATCCCACTTCCAAACAGCTTCCCAATTCATACTGGAATGATCTCCTTCGTTATTTTTTTAAAGCTTTATAGGCAGAGTTCAAGGATAAGCATCCATCACTAGACTCTGTCCACACAATCGTGTCTTTCCCATTCTTAGCATTTGCAGGCATTATGTTGTCAATAGCATTCATCACTTCAGCCGGAATCAGATTAGAGAATTTTTGCCAATCCCAATCCCCATCTGGTGTAATATACTCAGCTACTTTCTGATTGATACAAAGGTCAGGGATATCTTTGATGGCTACTTCTCTGAGACTACCAAAATTAGGAACCCAATGGTCGATCCAGAATCTAGTGCTCTCCCCATTTCCCACCAGGACTATGGAGTATTTCTAGACCTCAGGCCACACTTTCATAACACCCCTCCAAAGCATTCAGCCCCTGGAGCCTTGAAAGCACCAAAGTGGAAGACCACCTGCTTAATTTCTTCTACTGTTGGAAATGCATTAAGCATTCTAAGACTCTGGTTCCTAAGAGCAGGAAAGACTCCTTTCACTGGAAATCCTGGTTTGTTAGGGGCTTCCTCCGAATAGAGTTTCTCAAAATAGCTAGCTATCATGTTACTTAAGAGCATATGATCTCCTATCCATTCATTATTTTCATCTTTCAAAAAATCAATTATGTTGCCTCTTCTTCTGGCTACTGTGGAAGAGTGGAAATTTTTTTAATTCCTATCTCCATACATTAACCAATTGCATCTCGATCTCTGGAACCACTGAATCTCCTGCCGGACGTAGATTACTGGATCAAAGCATCTGGTGAGCCCCTCATCAATTCCTTTAAGTCTTTAGTGAATGCTAAACTTCCTTCTGTTGGCTTCCTTGTAAGATTCCTTGTACCAAGTTTGAGCCTCCCGTTGAAATTTAGCACACGCAGGTCTCCAGTTAACTCCCTCCCCCCAGCAATTGTTTATTATGATATGGAAGGGCTCACAGGTCAACCACGAGGATAAAAATCTGAAAGGACGAGTACTAAGATTCCCACGAGGAGGAGACCCATTTAGAAGGACGATGGGTCTATGATCAGAGCTGTAATAAGGAAGATGTTTCAGGTACCTATTGGGGAACCTCAGATTCTAGCTTTCATTACTACAAGCCCTATCTAGCCTTTCAAAAAGACTACCCCGCTTCCAAGTGAATTTAGGACCTTTAAATCCAATATCAGATAGATTACAAGTATCCAGACACTCCTGGAAGTCTCTAATGGAGCTCCAATTAGGCTCTGCACCTCCAGCCTTTTCATCTCCGCATAAATAAGAGTTAAATTCTCCCATTGCAATCCAAGCATCTTAGGAATTAATGTATAATTTTTGGAGGCTTTCCTATAAAGGTCTTCTCTCTATACTTCTCGGACTCGCATAGATGATCGAAATCAGCTCCTCCTTTCTATTCTCTTTCCAAACCAGAGAGGTGTGGATGAACTGATGATGCGCAGAGATGATATTCACAGTGACCTCTTCATCATTCCAAAGCAGCCATAGGCCTCCCGAGAAGCCTACCGCGTCTTGAATATAGTGATTTTTAAAGCCTAACTTCGCAATGCATCGGTTCGCTTTTTCACCACTAATTCGGGTCTCCATCAGACAAAGAACTCTAATCCTGAACTTCTTTGTAATGTCTTGTATTAATGGGGCTAGGCCTTTCTTACCAGCTCCTCTCACATTCCACCTGCACAAAATCATTAAAAACTAATAATCTTGAGGGACACTAAAAAATCAAACACCTGACTCATTGTCTGATTTCTGAGAACACCTTCATACCGCCTTCGGCATACACATTTTTGTCCATCTCTTTTCCCTTTATAGTTTGCGAGTATCTTCTCATTAGCTCCAGAGCATCAGGTGGTTTCTTCTTAGGATTCATGTTCTCTTCATCGTCCCCAAGCGTTTCTCTTCCTTTCATCTCCCCCATGGTGACAGCAAGATTATTTGCTAGCAAAGCAAATTTTCCAATCTGTTTGGCACTTTTGATCCCCGACGAAGGCTTCTTACGGTTAGAGTTGGGCCTTTGGTTTGGCTTATTAATGACTCTATCTGGTTTTAGCTTGATAGGCCTTTGCTTATTGGGCTTTACTCTATTTGGGCTTGTCTTCAGTTTGGTCCCTAACACACGAATGACCTTCCTTTGCTTGCTACCCACTAGTTGGGCCTCACCAACTTCTAAATTGATTTCTCCCCTCTTATCCTCCGTCCCTTTCTCCCAAGTCCCTAAGCTTTTCTCTACACCATCAGAGGCTAACTTAGGACTCATGTCCTTCCTACTAGTTCCTTCTTCTCCTATTCTCCCACCGCTAGGCTTTCCACTAGGCTTTCCACTAGCTTCTATTATATTTTCTATTGGGGATAGACTGATTTGACCTGCATCTTCACTCACAGTGTTTAGGGCCTCGAACCTCATCCCTCTTGCTTAGGCTGCATGGGATGTGGTATGGAAGCTACCATCCATATGTTTCGTCTTGTCAAAACTAGTTCCTCCTACCTGTTTCTTCTTTCCTAGGTTATCGGTCCCCACACCCTTCTTCCTCCCTGAAGCTTCGAAGTTCATTTGACTGGGATTCGGTTTCCTTACTTTTGATGAATGTTGAACAATCATCCATTCACCAAAAGGTTCCTCTTCCTGAATCTTGTTTCCCTTCCCCATGTATGGAACTTGGATCTTCGACTCACTGGACTTGCTTTCAACTACTTCATCTGCTCTTTGCACCTCCGGGCATCTGTCCTTTCTGTGTCCATAACCGCCACAACCGAAGCATATTAGATGTAAGCCTTCATAGGCCACAGGACGAACTTTGTCTCCTATTTTGAACTTCGACAGAAACTTCTTGGATAGATCAACTTTGACACAAATTCGTGCAAATCTAGCACGTTTAGTATATTCCTCCAGGCTTGTTTCATTCTTCCGGATAGAATTCTTGTGTATCCTCAAAGTTCTGCCAAACATATTGCCGACCCTCCATAGTAGCTGAGATGTGTAAAACTCCAAAGGTAGCCCGGTATTCTAATCTAGATAGCTAGCTTCTTGAGAGTTTCATTAAAGGGATCGAAAAGAGGCCTATAATGTTGAACTGTGACATAATGCCCTGCTATAATCCACGATCCATCTTGGAGAACATGAGCATAGTCCTTCTCCTCCGGAAGCTTGAACAGAAAGTAGTCATTCTCCATGTCTATAACTTCATACGCTGTTGATATACTCCACATTTTCAGCAATCTTCCCAACAGATACTTAGTGTTCGGCCTCTTACCTAACAGCTTCACTATGAGTGCATTCTTCCATTTTTTACAGGCTTCTTTATGGATATCTTTTGGGTAATGGAAAGTAGGGCAGAAGGGATCTCCATCATCCTCTATATCAAGTATAAATTTTATTTAATTAAATTATATTATCGTTAGTTAGATTTAGTTAAATTTTTTTTTTTTTTGGTAATCTAGATTTAGTTCAATTTATTATTTCTTAGTTATGCAATACTAATATATTATTTATTTAAATTTCATTGTTTAAGTAAAGTGCTTTGAATTTCTTTTATACAGATTTGTCTATTTATATTAATTATTTTGTTTTTAAGGGTTGTGATAAAATAAATTGAATTTGTTGATTTACTAAATTTATGATCAAAATACCAGATCATAAAGTGTTGTGTGCTTGAGCATCTATGGAGTGAATCTCGTCTTCGTGGCGGCAAGAAACTCCTCTTTGTGCTCCGGTGGGACAAGGGATTATGCACATGCATGCAAGATACTCTAATATTTAAGTCAGTATAGACATTGTCATAATGTATGAGGTAAAATATTCACATGATGTTTATTTCTTGATGAATGAGGGTGAAGATCCCTCTTATACGGTGGCTGTCAAGAGTCATGAGAAGAGGTTTAGGATTTTTCCCTTATTTATTTGATCCAATACTTAGAAGATCTAAGCTAAGTAATATATTCAGGAAAATGTAATTATTTTTATAATACTCATTTATTTTAATGACAATGTATAAATGATTTGAAAAGATATTATAATTTCATGATTTATTTAGTTTTTAAAAATAATGATTTTAAAAGCTTTACATTATTAATTGAATGATTTAGAAAAATGAATTTTTAAAATTATTTATATACCCATTTAATTTCATTAGTATATTATTTAATAAAATATTAATTTTGAAATAGTGTGGCACAAATAATGATTTTAGAATTTCTCAAATTTAATATTTATTCCCCAAATTACTACTCACCACTAGGGGTGTTAACGGGCCGAGCCGAGCCGAGCTTTGATCTTAACGGGCAAGCCTGTATTTAAACGTGTCCGACTGGCCTTATCCTATTACCTGTCACGAATATACTATTGGCCTGTGGCCTGGTTTATTTACAAAAAATAAAAGCATGTGTGAAGCCTGTCTTAGCCTGTTAGCATGTTAAAGAATAAAAATAAGAGAACAGAATTCCACAAAAAAGCAATTTCCAGATAGAAACCTTAGCTTCCAATTTGCAGCAATAATTTACTAAGTCTACAATAAATAAATAAAAATTAAAGTGAGAGAAGGTAGATAACAGGTTATATTATCTTAACCCATTATAAAAAAAAGTGCCAACAAAAAAAAACAAAAACAAAAAATAAAAAATAAATTGACACAAACAAGCAGTGCACAGTGGAACGAATGAGTTTTTGCGGGTTTGTTTGTGTGAAGAAGGATGAAGGATAATATAGAACAGCACTAGTAATTCCATAAATATACATAAATTCAATATATATCCAAATAACATAATATATAACAAAATCATTCAAAAAGTCTGTTAAACCAATAAAATGGGGTGAAATAAATTGATGAGAGAGAGAGTTATTACAAGTAGTATAAAAAATATAAATAAATATTTATATACTAGGCTAGCCTGGGTGGCTCTAAGGTCGAGCTTCTGAATTAGAGCCTGAGGCCTTTTTATTAAATGAGCTTTTATACAAGTCTAAGCCTGGTTCCAACACGAGTTTTTATTAAACGAGCTCAGGCCTTTACGAGCCGAGCCAAAGGCCCCTGGCTCGTTTACCACCCCTACTCACCACTAGCGGTGAAACTGGGTCGGGCCGGCCCACAGGGGCCTACATCCCGGCCCATTAGTGGCCTAGCCTGGCTCGGCCTTTTTACTTGGCAGGCCGGGCTTGGACTGGTGTAAAGGTTTGATTAGATAATTGGGCCGAAGGCTTAATATATTAAGCCTGGCCCATGAGTCTCCAAGGCTGGCCCAATTGTTCTAGATAGTTCTGCTTTGGAATCTCAGTTACTAGAGTTAATAACATACCAAAAATTCCTTTTACTCTTTAGTTATATCGTGTAAGACGACAGCGTTATTGCTAAGCCTTAATTCAACTGCAAGCTCCCGAGTCCCAAGTAAGACACACCACCGTCGTTCACGCCTCCACCGCCGTCCTCCACTGTTCACGCCACCACCGCTGTCCACCACCTTTAAGTTATCTCTCATCTCCGTGTGTTTATTTATCAGATAAATAGAGTTCATCGTTCATATTGATCTTGATTAGAAAAAGCTTAATATCAGATTCTGTGATTGGTAATGTTTAATTGAAAGGTTGAGAAGGAAAAATGGGTATTTCGAATCATTGAATCATCATGGTTTTGTTTGGACGTTAAAATTGTGATTTTTATTTTAACAATAGAATTTGAGTATTTTGTGGAGTTGATTCATGATCTGTTTGGAAGTTAAAGATTAACAGGCCAACGGGCCGGGCCGGGCCATTTGATTTTTTATAAATGGACTAAGACAGGCTAACAATTAGACTCATACTATGCTATCGGGACGGGCCAAATTGAAATTCTTTGGCATAGGCTTAGGCTTTACGGGGCAAAGCTCGGCCCAACCCAGCCCATTTTCACCCCTACTTACCACGGTTATAAATATATCTTTTGTAGATAAAGTTAAAAAATTAACTTTTGGTTGTACTTATAACAACCCTCACTATTAAATTTTGCAAATAGTGGAATCTTTTATAGCATTTTCACATGATAACTATAACAACTCCCATTGTGAAATTAGAATTTCAGTGAATTTTATAATAAATTATGATTTTTAAGAAAATAATTCTATAATTGAAATATGATAATTAGAGAATTATAATGGTTAATTATTAAAGGGTTCTCTTTTTCTATGTCAACGTAGATAACTTATATATAGTGAATTTAAAATGACGTCGTTTTGAGACGGAAATCAAGGTGTTTTTGTAATTATAATTTATTTCAGGATTATAATAGTCTTTTTCATTATAGTTTTTTAATTTTTTAAATAAAAACAACGTCGTTTTGGGAGCGAATGTAGATAAATTATCTATATTCACTTTAGAAACATTAAAGCCATTATTAAATGCATATAATGTGTTTTATGTTTTTGAAATTGTTTTTTTGGGGAATAACTTCATCAAAACACCATACACCAATAATAGTGTCTCAACTCTGTCAAGTATCTTGAAGTGTTTAATCGAAGACTTAAAATTCTCTTTGATCTGAATATCATTGGGTCTGGACAACATGAGAAGCATCAGTAACGTATTTCTGCATGTGAGAAACATAAAATACATCTTGTTAATTGGTTAAATGCAAAGCTAAAGCAAGCTAATAAGTAACTGATTCTACCCTACGCATAATCTGCCAGAGTTTAATAAATCTAGAACTCAATTGCATGACTCCAAAAACTCGCCTAACATCAATTACCGTGAAAGTCTCACAAAACATGATACTCTATATCGGATTAGGGAATGAATTACGTATTATTGTGCTTATTATAATTACTGATTGATAATGAGCTAAGAAGAAGTAAAAAATGGATAGCAGTGGATGAATGTTGCAAGA
>JAVKPL010014454.1:0-80000 GCA_032173675.1 Gastrolobium villosum
GGCTGTGCATGGTTGTACAGGTTGTCGTACGTGGATATAAACTTGGAACAGTGAAACAGTGGATTGCCCTTGGTCCTGGATCAAGTGGATTGAGGTGTTCCCTGTGTATCAAGCTATGAGTGGAGTTTCTGCGGAGCTCAGTGGACGGATAAAAAGAAAGGTAACCTCTTGGTACTGGGGCTTGTTCCCCTTTTTGTGCTCCACCTTGCTAGTTGATGGCAATGGTAGGAAGTGTGTATGAGTAGTGTAGAACAGCATGAGCATGCATGTGCATTATCACAGTGGGTACTTATGTACCAGATCTCTGGCCAGTAGATATTTTTAGCCTTCGGGCAAGTGTTTCCGGACTGCCACTGGATAGGTCTCCGAGAGGGAGTTCCAGTTGACCCAGGGTCGTGGTGTGTTATCCGGATAGGAGCACACTAGGTTGTCTCGGGTGTATATGGTTGGAAGGGGTACCTTGGTGGGTTGTTCTATGAACACGCCAGGGGTAGTACCCATAGGCGTATAGCCGAGGACATGGCGTGGTATTGGTAGCTACCATCCCGAATGTCGTAGTTGTTCTGATATATTCCCCCTTTCTCTAAATCCCTTGCTTTATCCCGTTTTATAACAGTGGTGTTGTTTTTATGCTATTGATATACATCGAAGTGAACCATTGGGCGGAGTTTTCTCCAGAACCTCTTGGTTACTGAGATATATCCGTATATCTCACCCCGTCTAGGGGCATTATTTCAGGATGTACCAGTGGATATGGAGCAGCGGGCAAGAAGCCCGCATGAGGACGAGTGGAGCAGTGGTGTAGAGTTTAGCTATCATGTCATTTTAGTTTATGAATTTATTTGGCAAGTGAAGTGTAATGCGTAAATAATTGTAGTTTGAAGTTAAAGTTGTAAATGTAAATGTAATCCAGTGTTGTAAATGTACCATGGATGTATGTAATATGATGGAAGAGCTTTAGGCCTATTGTAGGTTTATGATTATCTGCATTATGGTTTATGCATGAAATTGAATGTTAGTTATTAAAACTATAAAGGATTGAAAAGTAAACTGTTTATGTTTTAAGTGTATATTGGATTGGGTTGTAAGAGCCCCAAGGCATTGTTGGACCTTGTGTGTGCCACCCATTGGATTTTGCTGGATTTTAGGTGTATTAGTAGTGTTAAACAGGTTATGCAAATTTGGGGATTCTTGGAAATACAAAAGAAACTCTGGCGAATTTTCTGTAGAATAGGCAGTTTTTGGGTGAACTTTGGAGGAGCGTATCTCTCTCCATAGTGGTCCGATTGGGACGTGACATACGCCATTTTGAAGCTTAAGATGTCCCCTACGTTGTGTCAAAAGCCTAGGTTCATTGGTGGTGTGCGCAGCCCATGGGGGCTGTTGTCACGCACTGCCCTGTTCTGGCCAGCACCAGTGGGCAGATTCGGATCTGTGTTGGGAAATTAATTCCCGCTTCTTTACTTGGTCAAATTAAGCGTACGATATATCAAATCGAAGTTTGAGGTGTCTAGTTTATGGTGTAAAATTTTGAGAGGCAGTGTCCTTGTGGTTAGGTGCAGTTTATTCCGTGAAGTTTGGACGTTTTAGGCTGTTTTGGAGTTGGTAGGCAATGTTGTTTGTCCAACTTCAAACGGCGATAACCGGAGCTCACGAGCTCGGAATTGAGTGTGTGATAGCTTGTTAGAAAGGTAATTGAATAAGGAAAAAAGATAACCTGGAGTTTAAGTTTGGATTTTTATTTTGTGTCAGATTTTGGTTCTGTTGGGGTTAGGAAATGAATATGGGATTGATTTTGAGTCGTAGATTGATGGGAACCCCTTAGTATCTTGTAGGTAATAAAATAACGTTTTGTGTATTTTTTAGTTGGAAAGAAAAAAAAAAGATCTCTACACATGAAAAGTGTTTCACCCAAATTCTTTTTAAAAAGAGATAACCCCATTCCAAACTGATCAGAGGTAATGTTTTTTTAATTCCTCCAAACTGTAATCCGAGTCCGAGGGAAATTCTTGTTAAGAAAGATAATTATGGGGTTTTGTGGAAGTCCATCTATCCATGTAAATTTGGTATTATGAGTGATGACTTTGTTTATTTTGTTTTTGTTATAAGGCCAATGACGGTGATTGAGTCATTCTTAAGCTGATTTTCTTGGCATTGATGTAGGGTTCACTTCTAGAAGTGTAAACAGGAGTGGCCATGACATCAGCTCAAATAGCACCAACTCATCAGCCTCCATATCTGTCACTTCAAGAAGTGAGGGTGAGATCTTGCAATCTTCCAATTTGAAAAGCTTCAGCTATAGTGAACTAAGAGCAGCCACAAAAAGGGGAGAGGGAGTATCCTCTGAGAAGCCCATCACCCTCTCTGACAAGGAGGAAGATAGTGAGGACAATGAGCCTATTGGCAAGAGGCTGGAGAAAGGAGGAACATCAAAACCTACTGCTAGGGAGACGTCCCCAAGTAGCTCTGCTACTGAGTCTCTTGACGTTCCATCCCCTCCCCTATCACCATCTCATTCCTCACCTCCATCAAGAATACAACAACCCTCTCCTATGCAACATAAAGGAAAGGGGATTAAAGAAATAGAAGCAGCACCTGCTGCAGAAGAACAGGTGGCTGAGCAAGAGGCTCAGCCACAGAAGAAACTTGACAAGGGAAAGGTGATTCTTGTTGAATCCCCTAAAAAGAAAAAGCCAATCGTTCCCAGACAGATCAATCTGGGAGGACCACTCTCTTATCCTGTCATCCGTCCTGACATAACTGGGGACGAGGCCCTTGCTAGGGCTCTAGTAGAAAAGGAAGGCTTGGAAGTACCTCCACTGATGGAGGGACAAACTACATCAGCCCCCTATTCTTCCAAGACAAAAGATGTAATAATCAGGCAAGCACTTGAAGAACCTCCAGCTGCTTCCAATAACAACCAGCAGCAGAAAAATAAACCAGCTTCCCCCATTGCATCAAGAAAAAAATCACAAATTGGGATTGCTGAGATTTTTAAAATGATGGGGGAAAAGATGAAAAAGTTGCTTCCTGAAAAACAATCTGTTCCTCAGATTGATTTGACAGATACCACTGAAGAGCTTAAGGCTCTAAGGAAAGGGTTGGACCAACTCTCATCTTCCTTCATCAAATTCCAAGAACAACAGAAGGAAGACAGAGAGCAGCTTATCGACATTATTAAAGCCAGCATCAAAGACATCAGTGCTGCCCCCTCTGCACCAACTTTGCAAGTTGTCAGGGACGAAATCAAAAAAGCATCTGACTCCCTGACGCATGCTCATTCCCTGCACAACACTAGAGCTGAACTACAGCTTAGGAAACTCCTCCTCAAAAATTCTGAAGAACGAAAAGAAACCAAAGAAGCCCTCAAGGCCTTTGGAACGTACCTGGAGGGAAGAATTTACCTGCTGGAACTCAGAATGTGGGATGTTGAGGCGCAGCTTGTGCAAATTCGTAATGGTACGATAATGATGAGATCCACCATTGATCACCTCGTTGCAGTAATTAGTGATCTACAGAAGCACACTGAGAAATGGCTTCTTGAAGCTGAAGTAAGAAGATTGAGAGATCAGCTCAGGAGAAGACCACCTACACAGGAGGAAACTAATGCTACTAGAGAGGCTGTGACAAGTGCTGGAGAGGATACCAAGTTGGACAAAAGAGGTCCCCAGTGAAAAGGAGAAAACCCTCATATTTGTTTAGTTTTATTTCGCTTTCAGTACTTTACATTTGTTTTCTTTTCCGTTCCCTAGTGTAAATTTAATTTATTTTTGAAATGGAAATTTTTTCTTTGTTCAAACTGTTTGGTTCATAGATTTCAGTTATGGTATTGTGGCTGTAAAATTTGAATAATCAATGGCATGAAACACAAAGTCAATGATTAATCATTCTTATTCTTACTATGAATGCTTGAAATAGGAAAAGTGAAGTGAATTTAAACTTTAGATTTCTGAAGGATGCTGATCTGTATGAACTAAAGCTGGTAAGACAGTATTTTTGAGTTGTTTGAGGACAACCAACAATTTAGTTTTGGGGTGTTTGATGGGAAGATAATTTGTTCCCATCTAAGCCCATTTTGATGACAAAATACGATCTTTTCCCTCATCTGATGACCAACTTTAGAATTAAAAACACTTGTTGATGATGCTGCTGATGAGCGAAGGTAATAAAATACATTAGTTATGATATTAATTATTATTTATATGATAGAGAGTATTTTGAAACGCGTGACCAAGATTGTATGTATAAATGCATGCTGGCGCCTGGCAGTCCCGCTAATCTCTTTATTAGGATTCTAACATACCCTGATCTCGCTATCCTATTATTAGATTGAAAAATAATTTTCATGTACTTGTAATTTAGTAATCTTTTCTTTTTCAAATAAAGCAATGAAAATGTCATTATTTGATCATTATTATTAGTTATTAGTATAATAGTATATCACCCATTAAATAATTTTAATTATTTGTGACCAATTTTATTAAAAAAATATATTAATTTCAAAAAAAATGTAATCGATTTTTTTTGTTGTAAACAAACGATTTTGTATCTTTATCAAATATGAAAAATATTTACTTTATATTTAACACTTTTTAAGATATATGAAAAAAAAAACTCATATCTAATGTATACAATTATAGAGATTAATATTTCTCATATCACAGGAGATAATTTCCAAACATGTAAATGTTTGTGACCCTTATTTTTTTTCCCTTTTTTCTCTTTTTTTTTTATTTATAAATTCTCTCTTTTCTCTTTACATGACCTTACATGGGTCACACACACACACACACATATATATATATATATATATATATATATATATATATATATATATATATATATATATATATATAAGAGAAAAAATTATCTCATATATTAATCCTATAATTAATTGGGACATGATATATTTACCGTCAATTAAGTTTACCAAATTTTATTATCAAACCTTAACCGTTGATTTTCGTTAATCTATTATTCATAATTACTAAAAATTTATAATTAATTAATAAATATCATCCAATAAATTATAACCGTCTCACGAAAATTAACAATTAAAAATTAATAACAAAAAATAATAACTTTGGTAAATAAATTTCTCTCCTATTTATATTCTCTGCATTAATGTTTACTGGTTTCCAAAAAGACAAAAAGCAAGAAATAGGAAGAAAAAGAAAAAAAAATAAAAAAGGTTTTATGGACCTGACAAAGGCCTATATTCTAGAAGGTCCGATAAAGGACACACAAACAGGAAGAGAATATTCTATTAATGATGATCCTATCCAGACAGATAAGCAACCCACATTCTAGAAGGCAGAAATATGGAGCACAAACAGAAAGGGAATTTTCTATTAATGATGATCCTATCCGGACAGCTAAGCAGCCCACATTGTTGAATTGTTGAGCATTTAGCAATTTGACTTAGGTCACTATGGTGGTGATCAGACTAGATTAAATTGAATTTTGAGTTCTCTCATGTTGAATTTCTTGTATGTGCTAGCATTGATTGTATGTTTATGATAATTGGTATGAAATATGTTGTCTTTGTTTTTATCCTTAATCTCTTTACGAGTCAAAGTTTATATAAATTTGTAATTTGAAAATAAAAAAAAGATTTTGCATAAATTTCGTGATATTCAATTCACCCTTGGAAGCAGCCAAATTTTTAACGGTATATTGATTAATCAATGAGAAAAATATCAGAATCATAACACAACAATCACAACGTTTCGCAAATTTCTCTAGCATTTAAACAATTGTGTGAATTATGCATCATATTACTTATCCGACTTTAATGAAATCAAATATTTGAATTTTTTTGGTAAGGATTAAAGGAAAATAAAAACAATCATCAAATTGTCATTATTACAATAAATTTATCATTTTTAATTTACAAAAACTTCGATAAGGTAATCATATACATTAGTTATGATATTAATTATTATTTATATGAAAGAGAGTATTCTAAAACGCGTGACCAAGATTTTATGTATAAATGCATGCTGGCGCCTGGCAGTCCCGCTAATCTCTTTATTAGGATTCTAACATACCCTGATCTCGCTATCCTACTATTAGATTGAAAAATAATTTTCATGTACTTGTAATTTAGTAATCTTTTCTTTTTGAAATAAAGCAATGAAAAAGTCATTATTTCATCATTATTATTTGTTATTAGTACATTAGTATATCATCCATTAAATAATTTTAATTATTTATGACCAATTTTATTAATAAATATATTATTTTCTAAAAAATGTAATCGATTTTTTTGTTGTAAACAAACTAATTTTTATTATCAAATATGAAATATATTTACTTTTTATTTAACATTTTTTAAGAGATATGAAAAAAACTCTTATCTTAATATATACAATTATAGAGATTAATATTTCTCATGTTACATGAGATAATTTCCAAACATATAAAAGTTTGTGACCCATTTTTTTTCTCTCTCTTTTCTCTTTAAATGACCTTAAATGGGTCTCACGTACTTATATTTATGTATATATAAGAGATAAAATTATCTCATACATTAATCGTATAATTAATTGGGAGGGTCACATTATATACACATATATATATATATATATATATATATATATATATATATATATATATATATTGTGTGTGTGTGTAAGAAATAAAATTATCTTATACATTAATCCTATAATTAATTGGAAGGGATCTTCTATTAATGATGATCCTATCCAAACAGCTATTGAGCCCAATATTGCTAAGAGGCCCAAAAATCCGCTATAAATAAAGGGTTAAACCACTAAGGTACTCACTCTAAACCCTTTCACAACCAGGATCAAAAAGGCTACGAAAATTATAGACTCCATTAAAAAAGTGACCAAATTTCCTCTTTTGACCCTTGCTTCCCTGATCCTTCTCGTCAACATCCAAATCATCAAGACTTGTAAAAAGGTTTCTGAAATCTCACCTATTCAGTGCGCAATCACTAGGATCTGCCTTAAGCCAAGTGATTTCTTTTTCTTCTGTTTTGTTTGCATTTCATTCTGTGGTTGTTGCTCTTTTTATCCACCCCATTTTTGCAAACTTGCCTTTTCACCCTTTGAAGTTTGACACTTTTTTTTTTGCTTGCATTTGAAAGCCTTAACCTTTGAAATCTTCGTTTATAGGGGTGATTTTGTTGATGGGTGCTTGCTTTAGCAATTGCATTAAGGCTGCGAGCCCTTCCATTACAGGTCACCTTCTTCTTTTTGACTTGCATCTTCATATATATATATATATATATGTATATATATATATATATATATATATATATATATATATATATATATTTGTTTTCTGTCAATATGTGAATGAGCTAATTATTCTCCAGATTTTTGGTTCTGTTGGGGTTTGGAAATGAATATGGGATTGATTTTCACAGAGTTAAAGTTGTTAACTTTATGGATAGTTTTCTTTCCAGATTGATTGAAAAACTATTTGATTTTTACCCTTGTTTTAATAAAAAATATTTAAAATTTGCAAATATATGATAAAAAATCCAAAGTTCAAATATCACAATTTACATTTTTAGCATAAAAATTATGGGTTTAGTTTTTCTATAGCTGTGATAAAAAGATATATCAACTACAGACACATACATATTCACCAAAATTTGCCGATTTTTTTGAAAATCAAGATCCAATATTAGATTCTGATAAAAAAATGTATATGTGGCGGACAAAATATTTTTACATCAGCCAGAAATACTTTTGTTATCCCACCAAAAAAAAACCTTGAGAGTGCATCATCAATATTACGATTTTGGCTTACTTGTCGGATTATAAAATGGTTATGTTACGTTTTGTTTGTATTTTTTATTGGAAAGAAAAAAAAAGAGATAACCATCTACACATGAAAATATCTTCTCACCCAAATTCTTTTTAAAAAGAGATAACCCCATTCCAAACTGATCAGAGGTAATGTTTTCTGTAAGATAATTCCTCCAAACTGTAATCCGAGTCCGAGGGAAATTCTTGTTAAGACAACATAAGGATAATTATGGGGTTTTGTGGAAGTCCATCTATCCATGTAAATTTGGTATTATGAGTGATGACTTTGTTTATTTTGTTTTTGTTATAAGGCCAATGACGGTGATTGAGTCATTCTTAAGCTGATTTTCTTGGCATTGATGTAGGGTTCACTTCTAGAAGTGTAAACAGGAGTGGCCATGACATCAGCTCAAATAGCACCAACTAATCAGCCTCCATATCTGTCACTTCAAGAAGTGAGGGTGAGATCTTGCAATCTTCCAATTTGAAAAGCTTCAGCTATAGTGAACTAAGAGCAGCCACAAAAAGGGGAGAGGGAGTATCCTCTGAGAAGCCCATCACCCTCTCTGACAAGGAGGAAGATAGTGAGGACAATGAGCCTATTGGCAAGAGGCTGGAGAAAGGAGGAACATCAAAACCTACTGCTAGGGAGACGTCCCCAAGTAGCTCTGCTACTGAGTCTCTTGATGTTCCATCCCCTCCCCTATCACCAGCTCATTCCTCACCTCCATCAAGAATACAACAACCCTCTCCTATGCAACATAAAGGAAAGGGGATTAAAGAAATAGAAGCAGCACCTGCTGCAGAAGAACAGGTGGCTGAGCAAGAGGCTCAGCCACAGAAGAAACTTGACAAGGGAAAGGTGATTCTTGTTGAATCCCCTAAAAAGAAAAAGCCAATCGTTCCCAGACAGATCAATCTGGGAGGACCACTCTCTTATCCTGTCATCCGTCCTGACATAACTGGGGACGAGGCCCTTGCTAGGGCTCTAGTAGAAAAGGAAGGCTTGGAAGCACCTCCACTGATGGAGGGACAAACTACATCAGCCCCCTATTCTTCCAAGACAAAAGATGTAATAATCAGGCAAGCACTTGAAGAACCTCCAGCTGCTTCCAATAACAACCAGCAACAGAAAAATAAACCAGCTTCCCCCATTGCATCAAGAAAAAAATCACAAATTGGGATTGCTGAGATTTTTAAAATGATGGGGAAAAAGATGAAAAAGTTGCTTCCTGAAAAACAATATGTTCCTCAGATTGATTTGACAGATACCACTGAAGAGCTTAAGGCTCTAAGGAAAGGGTTGGACCAACTCTCATCTTCCTTCATCAAATTCCAAGAACAACAGAAGGAAGACAGAGAGCAGCTTATTGACATTATTAAAGCCAGCATCAAAGACATCAGTGTTGCCCCCTCTGCACCAACTTTGCAAGTTGTCAGGGACGAAATCAAAAAAGCATCTGACTCCCTGACGCATGCTCATTCCCTGCACAACACTAGAGCTGAACTACAGCTTAGGAAACTCCTCCTCAAAAATTCTGAAGAACGAAAAGAAACCAAAGAAGCCCTCAAGGCCTTTGGAACGTACCTGGAGGGAAGAATTTACCTGCTGGAACTCAGAATGTGGGATGTTGAGGCGCAGCTTGTGCAAATTCGTAATGGTACGATAATGATGAGATCCACCATTGATCATATAACACCTCATAAAGTTAAATGTGTATTTTAATATTATATTGTGAAGTTAAAATTGATGGATTTGTGAAAATCCGAGAATGATGGCCAAAATGGGCAAAAAAGGCAAAATGGTAATTGACCAGCCGTGTATTCTGAGGCATAAAATTGAGTTAGAGATTTCATATGACAAAAATAATGCTGGAAATGGAATCAGGGCGGAAAATTGAGTGAATAGGCAAATTTGGGAAAAATTGATGAATAGTGATTCTTATGTGTTAAATACTGCGGTATGAGTGTACCGATAAGTGTTAAATTTTTATCAATATTTTGAGGAAATAAAAATATGTCATGGACTGGAAAAATATGTAGATTAAGAATTTATGATCAGAATTTTTATCGGGATTAAAGTTAGATCGCGTGTGGGACCCGCGGGACCAAAATCCACTTGGCCCCACACCCTCCCCACGCCTTCCTCCTTCTTTTCTTTCTCCCTCACCCGTGACTTTCTCCATTTGCAAAGAACAAAGAACCCATTTCCTTCTCTTGTGCCATTTCTTCATTTCTCCACCAAATCACTTGATTTTGGTGTTGAAATCCATTGTAAACAACCTTCTAAAGCCATTGGTGATACTCCCAAGCCTTGAATCCACCTCCTTGCTGCGTTTTTTGACCAATTCAGATCCGAACCATTGAGTGTTCTTGGAGTTTTTGGAGCTTTGGGTCTTCCTTTGGATTAGTGAAGCCTTGGTGGTGTTCATACACTAGATTGTGAGTATATTTGTGGTATCTTGTGGTTGATTTTGTAGATCTAGAAATTATGCTCTAAATCTTTAATCTTAGATGTGTGATGATAGAGAGCCCAAATGGAAAAATGCTATTAGATGAAAATGCCTTAGAATGATGCTTGTAAGCTAGAAATGCTATGATAAATTTTGGTGAAAAAGTTAGATTTTAACTTAGGAAAATTTGTGGAAATTTCTTGAAATTGGTATGTGGTGTAATTGAATAATTGAATGATGGACCATTGGTATAGGTTGATAATATGATTATATGATTAGTATGAGTGTTAAAATGGAATTGAAAACCTTGTAGAACCATCCTTTGAAGAATTCGAACCATAGAGGGGTTTGGAGGAAAAATGATGTAAAAGTTGTGTAGTTGAGATTGTATGATATAAAGTGGTGTTTAATTGGATGGTAGGTTAGTATGTTGTTGTGGAATTGGAAGAATGTAAAATGAATGATTACTTTGAGATTAAATGATTGATTTGGAAATGGTTTGATAATCATGTTGTTGATTATTTAGGTTGCCTTTCTTGGACGCTATGGAAGCGGATTAAGCTTGGAGCTTACGTATGGAGCATTGGCTCGGTGTTGAGGTAACCTTTGGAACTGGGGTTTAGTCCCTTGTGTGCTCCACCACACCTAGTGGAGGGTTGTGGTTGGATTTTGTGTCATTGGACATTGTGTGATTATGTGTTGTCATGCTTTATTGCTTGATATGTGTGAAATTGTTTGGTCACTGGCCAATTGACGTGTGTTGGGTTTGGACATCCGCTGGATTTATTCCGTGTGGGAATGCCAGTTGGGTATGCCGTGGGGTCGACTCTGGGAGCGACACCAGGATGAGCCAAACGTGGGATATCCGCCGGATAGGGCTCATGAGGAGTTCCGGTTGGGTTTTGCCATGGAGTCTTCTCAACCATGGGAGAGGCGCCAGGATTGTCTCGGGAGTTATATGATGGAGTCCTTGAACGTAATCCAATTGTGGATGTTCTCGGTTTGTCTCCAGTTGGTTGTGATATTGTATGTCATGCATTTTACATTAATGTCATTGTTGCACATTGAGTGAGCCATGGGGTGGAGAAGCCTCCAGGGCCCTTGGTTTACTGAGATATATTTGTATATCTCACCCCGTGTTTGGGGACATCATTTCAGGTTAGGTTGAGCCTGGAAGAGTGGAGCATGAGGTGCATATTGGAGGCACAATGTGATGAGTATTGGATGGGGACACACCTTGCATACGTTTCATGCTTTAGACTTAGATCATGAACTTGTGCATGTTGAAAATGACATGCCTTTGTATGTTCATGACTACTTGTTAGGTCCTTTCAATTTGATGTATATGTATGCCTTTAGTATCTATTGTATAATTTGAGTGAGCATGGGACTTGTCCATTGCCACATTTCTTGCATATGAAGCCTTGGTATTTATGTTGTAAAATGGTTCATATTTGATGTAAAATGGCCATTATATTAAGACTTTGTAAATGATGAATGATTGAATGAAAATGCATGATGGATGGGCCTAGAGCCTACATTAGGGTGTGTTTAAGTGTTGTGTGGAGTACTAAGGTGTTAGGGATGGATTACACCACTCTTTTTGGGTTGAAAATGCTGTATTCTGTCACTTTTCCTGCATAGTAATCGATTACCCAAGCATGGTAATCGATTACCATGCAACAGGGGATGAAATAATGCTACTGTCTCCACTGGTAATCGATTACCAGAGGCTTGGTAATCGATTACCAAGTGAGGTAATCGATTACCCAAGCTTGGTAATCGATTACCAGAGAACAGGGGAGGCAAATTTTGGCTACTGCCTCATTTTTGACAGGTGGTAATCGATTACCACCCACTGGTAATCGATTACCACAGTGTAAATTTTGAAAATTCAGGTTTTTCTAGACTAAAAGAAAGGGGCTTAACTTGGTGGGTAGAACTCCAAATGGTACGTGGTTTGAAACCACTCGTAGCTAATGTAAAGGGCTAGAACATGGTAAGATATGAAAGTAATTTGATGAGTTTAAATGAGTTGAATAAGAAGAAAGATTAGTGATGTTAGTAAACTGAATGATTCTGCGAATTGCATTTACAATTATAGTGTTGTTTTAATTGATTACGGAAAAGGTTATCGTTATGAAAAGGAATATGATAAAAGAAAAAAGTTGCCCGTAATTTAATTAACCCAATTACTGTGATTGTAACTGCGCTTAATATCATAATCAATGTTAACAATACCGGTACGTAACGGGCTGTTACATTTTATGGTATCAGAGCAGTTTCTTAGGGAACTCTGATGATTGTGTGATTGTGTTAAGTGTTGTATAGTTGTACGTAGACTCTTATTGACTACTACACATGTGATTCCTTAGTTTGGGTCTGATCAACCCATTTCTTCGTGTTAAATGTGTGGTCAGTATAAGATGCCTTCGTGACAACCCTGGAGCACCGATGCCAGTCCTTAGGCTAAGGTGGTGGGTGCAGTGTTGACTGCTCCACGGACAGATATGTTAGTAAGTGAATTTGATGTAACTGAGGACTTAGTATGAATAAATTGAGATAAGATGTTGAACCATTTTGGGTAGAATGCTACCATAGTTGAATGTGTGGTCTTTTGGTTAGTAAAATGATTGAATTGAGTTGATATTGGTATGGTGATGTTGGTAAGTCTTCCCAAATTGTACGGGGAGTTAGAACAATTGAGTATATGTGGGAATTAGTGGTATATCGTTGACATGGTGGGGGATTGGAACCCCGATGAATTCGTGAAAAATTGAATATGAGTGCTTATATGTAATATTGGATACCTTAGGGTAAAATAATAAGGTTATAAGACCCCTGATGAGGGTATACACTTGGATGACTTAAGAGGCTTGGATGTAGAAATAAATTGAAATTTCAAATTTTGGATTGAGGATTGTGAGTAACTTAAAAGAACTATGGAAATGATGTGTTGGATAATTCAATGTTGGAATTGGGACTTTAGTCCATGACGATTTGATGTTGGCTGAACATAAGTGAGGATATCTGTAACATCCCGCATAATTAGTAAAATACATAAGTACTATATGTTATAGATGTATGTGTAGATTTCGGATCTATGGTTTATGTGTGAGGGTTTGCGAATTGGTTGACCCTTATCCTTGGATAAGACTAAGGTGATTAATTCAATTAAATCATAGGAGGATACATAAGTAGACATGTGAATTTAATCATATGAGTAATGTGGGTGTGTGTTAGAAGGCCTTAGTGTTTATTGGACTTTGGAAGTGGGCTTGTGTGTGTGGACTTGCCACCTTTAGGCTTGTCTTATTGGATCCATCAAGTTCAGCCCAAGGTTAAACCCACACCTAATTCCCTAAGCCTTGTCCAACAAGGTTGGTTGTGTACCAAGGAACCTTCACTTGACTTGATGCATTCTCTCACTCTTTCATGCGCATAAAGTGAGTGATTAGGACTTAGAAATCTGCCAATTTTCCCTTACTAAACCGCCACCTCATACTTAGTTTATGCACCTTTGACTTCAACTTCATTGCATGAAAGACACATGTGCACTTTAGCATGATTTTAGGCTGCATACTTCCCCTTTTAGGCGCACATGGAGGGGTCTTGGTGCAGATTTTTTTTATGACACAAATCTGACTTGAGTGTTGACCAAGTGAACCACCTTACACCTTCCATCATGAGACTGAATTGTGCAGATTTTTGCATGCTTTAGGCAGTCCATCATGAGCCAAATCTCCCCCTTTCTTCCACATGCAACCAAAGAAGGATTTTGGGCTGCACCTCCCTCATCATTGCGCACAAGGACTGCATCAATGCAGATTTTTGGGCTGCCACATTGTTGTCTTGCATGTTGACTTAGTAAACCTCCTTGCATGTGCATAGAGTAACTTAGAAGCAAACCCTTTGCTTGTTCAGCCCAAGTATGCAGTCCCACCTCTTCAAGTAACCAGAATTTTCATGATGCTTAATCATGCCACTTCTCCTCACTTTCCCTTTAAATATGCGCATAAGGAAGGGGCTGGCCTCATGTACAAGTGCAGCCAAGTTCCTCCCTCATTCCCTCACTCTCCTAGCCGAACCTACAAGCCTCTTGGAGAAGGAAAAACCTTGGTCACCTACCTTCCCTCACCTCTAAAAACCGTGATTCAAAGAACACCAAGCAAGTGTAAGTTTTCCTCCTCACTTTCACCTCACTGTTCAGTCTTGATTCCTCACCTTTTGGTAGCTGTCCAAGTTGCTCCTCCTCATCCTTGATTGCGCATAGATCTTCTCCTAGGAAGTGTGGACTTGTTGTGTAGTAAAGCTAGGAGGTGGTGTGTGATTCTTGACCTTGAAGGGTGTGCTACAAGAGGTAAGCCTTGAGCTTAGAACACTTTCATTGTAACCATGTATGTGTGCTTAAATGTCTCCTTGATTATGTGTGGTTTTGGATTCAAGTATGAGCATGATAAAAGTAGAATGGTGGAGCTATTTCATGATGATTTGTATGCATAAAAGTCTCATGGTCATGCTTAACATATATGCCACTGTTTTTGTATGAATATGCCACTATTTGGATGGATATATATGCCACTGTTCTGTATGCAAATGCCACTGTTTCCCTATGAATGTACCACTGTTTTGAAGAAGAAATACTCACTATTTCGGCTCCTCAAAATCACCATTCAAATGCCACTGTTTCTGCACATTATATGCCACTGTTTCTGCACATATATGCCACTGTTTCTGCACATTATATGCCACTGTTTCTGCACATTATATGCCACTGTTTCTGCACATTATATGCCACTGTTTCTGCACACATATGCCACTGTTTCTGCACATTATATGCCACTGTTTCTGCACATTATATGCCACTGTTTCTGCACACATATGCCACTGTTTCTGCACATTATATGCCACTGTTTCTGCACACTTATATATGCCACTGTTTCTGCATAAAAACACTCACTGTTTTAGCACATATATGCCACTGTTTTATGTACACAAATGCCACTGTTTTAGTCATCATATGCCACTGTTTTATGCATAAAATGCTCACTGTTTTAGTCCATAATATGCCACTGTTTTATGCATAAAATGCCACTGTTTTAGTCCATAATATGCCACTGTTTCAATGTCCAAAAACCATGATTTATGCTACTGTTTTAATGTCAAAAATACAATTATGCCACTGTTTCAATGTGCATAAAATCACTACTTATGCCACTGTTTTGATGTTCAAAAGGCACTATTTATGTCACTGTTTTAAATTCCTATGCCACAAATGCCACTGTTTGATGTCACTGTTTCTGCCACTGTTGAGGTCCAAATGCCACTGTTTCTGTTTCAAAATGGTCACGTTTCTGCTGTATGTTCACTGTTTTCCTGCTGTAAAACGTCACTGTTTCTGTCCACTGTTTTTAAGGAAAATACCACTGTTTTCTGCTCACTGTTTTAAAGAACAACTCACTGTTTCTGCTCACTGTTTTAAGCACAAACGTCACTGTTTTCTGCTGTAAAAACGCTGCTGTATGCTCACTGTTTTGCTGCTATAAAACACTGCTGTATGCTCACTGTTTTCCACTGTAAGACACTGCTGTATGCTCACTGTTTCTGCTGTAAATAGCCACGGTAAATGATTGGTTGTAATTGATTTAGGTGCGCTTAAGAAGTGAGATACTTCGCTGCTGTTTGGTAATATTTAAGGCACACAAAGGTAAGTGTCAGGCGATATTGCCTAATGTGACTATTGACTACTGGTATAAAATTGTGACATGATGCTCCATATGCCGTAAAAATATTATGTTCCATTATGATGAAAGGAAACTGCCAAAAATGTGCCGTGATGGCTATATGATTATGAGGTAAAGACGTTATGTGGCAGCATAACGCATATGAAAGGTATATAAGCATGCACCTTACATCATACCGCATTTTTGTACGTTTTGTGTGTGAAAGCATAGCATGGCATGCATGTACCAAGAGCATATAGGTCTTGCTTTTTAGAATAGTTATGTACAGGACCATGTGTTTTGAGCAAGCATCATATAGGCATCCCCAAGGTACCGGGGTATGGGACACTTGGCATCAGTCCGCATAGGCCCACAGTTGGAATCCACATGGAGCTCAGGTGCCAAGGGATATTTGATTCCACTGTGAAGTGCGCGCACGACGGTGCTAAAAGCGCAAAGGAAAGGCGTTATATACGCAATATATGAATATGATGAAAAGGAAAAGGAAAAGGAACAAGGATATGTTGAAGTGACTGTTTATGATTTTGTGCCTAGTTAATACTGTTATATTACTGGTTTTGTTGCCACACTACTGGGATTATTCTCACCCCTTCGGGGCTGCTATTTTTCCAAAATGGCAGGAGGACGTAAAAGCACTTGAAGGAGTGATGTTTGCTGTTGATTGCTGATGCGTGGATTTTCACTGTTGCTGTTTGTTTAATTGGATGACTGTAATGATTAATGTTTTGGTACTCTTGGATGACTGTAGTCTTTATCATCTCTATGTTAGCTTGAACTTTTATGAACAGCAGCTATTTTGGAAAACCTTTGTGAAAAGAATTTAAGTGCTGAAATTTTTACAGTGCACCTTACGGGTGGTGTTTTTACGAGCAAACGAACTCGGAATTACTATTATTTTATATGCACGCGAAGCCCCAAACGTGCTCTTTCTAAATCACTTGAAATATTTTTTATCGTCCAATCAGAAGTTATAAGAACTATTGAAATGCCTTACGGATTTGTATACTGCTATGAGACTCTTTGTTAGCTCATGTGACGTTAACGACTCTAATTCCGCTTAGCAAACGACTCTCTTGGATGCATACAAGGGAGGGCGTTACACTAATTGGTATCAGAGCAGTTTGGTCCATGGATTTGCTTGTGTTTGATTGAATTGATTGTTGTTTGTGTTTATCTGCTGATTGACTGTCTAAATGTGCCATAGTTTAAGTATATGTTAGCTAGGGTAGTAAGATTGTTAGGACCGTTCTGTGATAAGACACGGATGCATAGTTAACTTGTCCGAATTGAACCCGAGTACCTACTTGGGACTGCTGCCATGAATAACTTGCGGTGAGCCTGATCAACTCATTTCCTGATATTGTGAGTGCAGAATCATGGCAGGTGGTCGCGGTTCAACTCGGGGAAGGTCGGGCGATGCGGAAGAGGATCTTATCACTACCATTGGGGGACTGGCAACGTTTATCCAGAATATGAGCCAAGAATGGCGCGACCATAGGCAACAGAATCAGAACCAACCCCCACTGCATGAAAATGCAGAAGAAACTGCCCGTCGGAGGTTGAAAGACTTCCGCAACTTCCAACCACCTACCTTTGAGGGTGAAGACAACCCCGAAGCTGCAGCGAAGTGGCTGCAGATGATCGAGCATATCTTCGAACGCATGGCATGCCCAGAAGCGCAGAAGACTGATTACGCGTCGTACCAGCTGATGGGAGAAGCTTTAACATGGTGGACTGGTGCGAGGGCTCTGCTGAGAGCTCAGGACGTGGAACTGACATGGGCCGTGTTCAGACAAGTATTTTTGGACAAGTATTTTCCTAAGGCAATGAGAAGAATGAAGCACACTGAACTGCTGTCACTCAGGCAGGATAACATGACGGTTAATGAGTACATTGCAAAATTTGGGCAGCTGATCGAGTACGCCAACTTTGACCGGAACATTTATGATGAAGAATGGCAGGTGGAGAAGTTCGAAAGCGGATTACATCCGGAAATCCGTAAACTCATTTTGACCACGGCTAATCGTACACTTCCAGAACTCATCAACCAGAGTCGTCAGGCAGAAGGAATCATTAATGAGGCCAAGAACTTGAACAAGCCACCAACACAATTCCACGGAGGAAACCGAGCAGGCAGATTCTTCAGGACGGCACCTGGTAGGGGTCGAGGCAGAGGTACGCAGTTGCAGGCACGGCCTGGAAATTTTAAGAGAAACTATACTGTGGGTCAATCGTCGACTGGACGTCAGGGCGCGACTGTTTGTGCTACCTGTGGAAAGAATCACTTTGGAGTCTGTCGCAAGAACAACAATGCATGTTTCAGATGTGGCCAGCAAGGACATTTTGCTTACAAATGCCCCCAGAACGCTGATCAACAGCCTACGCAAGCACGAGTGTTCACATTGGATGCGAATGAAGCACAGAAGTTTCCCAACCTGATCAAAGGTAATGTCACTTTAAATGGTCACCCAATTTCTGTTATCTTTGATTCTGGAGCGTCTGGCTCTTTTATGGCAAAGCATACCGCTATGAGAATAGGCATCACCCCAACCCCGTTACCTTATGAGTTACACATCAGCACACCTACTGGAGGATCGTGCACGGCCTCAGAGATCTGCAGAGGTGTTACCTTGCAGTATGAAGGGAACACGTATACAGTTAACTTGGTGGTCCTGCCGGTATTCAACTTCGATGTGATTATCGGTATGGACTGGTTGACGGAAAACGGGATAACTTTGGATTGTCGAGCGGGGAAAGTCGTTGTTCCTGCGAAAGATGGTAATTTTCAACCTTTCTCTCTCATTTCTTTATTGCAAGTTAGAAAAGAGCTCCGCAAGGGAGCAGCAGGGTATCTCTTGTCGATCGAGGCTGAAACCTCGGTTGACAATCAAATTCAGAATGTACCGGTAGTTAGAGAATTCGAGGAGGTATTCCCGGATGAAATACCTCGATTGCCTCCTCATAGGGAAATAGAATTTTCTATCGAACTTGTTCCTGGAGTTGGACCAATCTCCATTGCTCCGTATCGTATGGCGCCGTTGGAACTTCGCGAGTTGAAGAAGCAGATAGAAGAGCTTTTGGCAAAGGAATTCATCAGACCGAGTACCTCCCCATGGGGTGCTCCAGCCATCTTGATTAAGAAGAAGGATGGAAGTTTACGTCTGTGTGTAGATTACCGCCAGCTGAACAAAGTAACGGTGAAGAATAAGTATCCGCTACCGAGGATCGACGATTTGATGGACCAGCTGAGAGGAGCCAGAGTCTTTTCCAAGATAGATTTACGATCGGGATACCATCAGATCCGGGTCAAACCGGAGGATATTCCGAAAACCGCTTTTAGGACTCGTTATGGGCACTACGAATATCAGGTGATCCCATTCGGACTTACGAATGCTCCAGCGGTATTTATGGACTACATGAACCGCATTTTCCGCCCCTTTCTTGATCAGTTTGTTATTGTGTTTATCGACGACATCCTGATTTACTCAGCTAATGAAGAGCTGCACGCGGAACATCTGAGGATTGTCTTGCAAATCTTGAAGGAGAAGCAGTTGTACGCGAAATGGTCGAAGTGCGAGTTTTGGCTTAAAGAGGTCCAGTTTCTGGGCCATGTCATTTCATCAGAAGGTATCGCGGTGGACCCCAGCAAAGTTGAAGCTGTCATGAATTGGGAACGACCCAAGACTGTCACCGAAGTAAGAAGTTTCTTAGGTCTTGCTGGATACTATCGAAGGTTCATCCAGAATTTCTCTCAGATAGTGCAACCTCTTACTCGTCTCACTCGGAAGGATAAGCCTTTTGAGTGGACTGAAGCTTGTGAAGAATGTTTCTTGGAACTAAAGAGCAGATTGACAAGTGCTCCCGTACTCACGATTCCGGATCCTACCCGAAAGTTCGAGGTATACTGTGATGCGTCGCTGAAAGGACTTGGATGCGTGTTGATGCAGGATCGTATGGCGGTAGCTTACGCATCTCGACAACTAAAGCCTCACGAAGAAAATTATCCTACGCACGATCTGGAGTTAGCAGCTATAGTGTTCGCACTTAAAATCTGGAGGCACCACTTGTATGGTTCGCAGTTTGACGTGTTCAGCGATCATAAGAGTTTGAAGTATTTGTTCGACCAGAAGGAGCTGAATATGCGGCAACGACGGTGGATGGAATTTCTGAAGGACTATGATTTTGAACTTAAATACCACCCAGGAAAGGCAAACGTGGTAGCTGACGCCCTGAGTAGGAAGACACTGCACACTGCAACTCTGATGATGGAAGAGCTGAAATTGTTTGAGGCCTTTCGAGATTTGAATTTATCTGTAGACGAGAGAGGGCATAGCATAAGATTGGGAAATATAAAGGTGGAGAATGAATTGATCAGTAGAATTAAGGAGGCTCAGAAAGATGAAGAGTTAGTCCGTGATTTGGTTGGCAGCCAAGATGTAGTAAAGGATGAGGATGATGTTTGGAGATTTCAAGGACGGCTGGTTGTGCCGAATAAAGTGTTGAAGCAAGAAGTTTTACAGGAGGCTCACAAGGGTAAGTACGCAGTTCATCCTGGATCCACGAAGATGTATCATGATTTGAAGACCTCGTTTTGGTGGCCGGGTATGAAGCGTGATATTGCGGAGTATGTATCTCGGTGCTTAACTTGTCAGAAGGTGAAGTACGAACATCAGAAACCGTCGGGACTCCTTCAACCTTTGGAGATTCCCGAATGGAAGTGGGACAGTATTGCGATGGATTTTGTAGTTGGACTTCCTCGGACGCGAGAAGGATATGATTCTATCTGGGTGATTGTCGATCGTTTAACGAAGTCAGCTCATTTCTTACGTGTTAGAACCACGTATGATACAGAGAGGCTTGCCAGAATTTATCTGCAGGAGATTGTGAAGCTGCATGGAGTTCCTACAAGTATTGTCAGCGATCGTGATCCCAAGTTTACATCTAAGTTTTGGGAATCCTTTCAAAGAGCATTAGGGACCCAATTGAGGTTGAGTACTGCTTATCATCCGCAGACCGATGGTCAAACGGAACGCACCATTCAAGCATTAGAGGACATGTTACGAGCATGTGTTTTGGAGTTAGGAGGCAGCTGGGACAGTTATCTTTCGTTGGTTGAGTTCGCTTACAACAATAGTTACCACTCCAGTATTCAGATGGCACCGTACGAAGCTTTGTATGGGAGGAAATGCAGATCCCCGTTATGTTGGACTGAAGTGGGTGAGCGAAGTATGTTAGGACCTGATCTAATTCAAGAAACATCCGAGCAAGTAAAGAAGATTCGGGAGAATATGCAGCGGGCTCAGGCCAGACAGAAGAGTTATTACGACAAGCGTCATAAGCCTCTATCTTTCGAAGTCGGAGACCATGTATTTTTGAGAATCACACCTACATCGGGACTCGGAAGGAGAATGGGAGTAAAGAAGTTAAGTCCACGGTACTTAGGACCGTATCTGATTATGGACCGGATTGGAGAGTCTGCATACCGGTTGGCTTTACCACCCAATCTGTCAGGAATTCACAACGTATTTCATGTGTCACAGCTACGTAGGTATCTCTCTGATCCATCTCACATATTACAGCCGGAAGAAGTGGAACTAAAGGAAAATCTGACTTATCAAGTGCAACCGTTCCAAATTCTTGAAAGATCCGTCAAGCGACTCCGTTCTAAAGAGATTCCTTTGGTGAAAGTATTGTGGAACAACAGATCGGAAGCTGAAGCCACTTGGGAGCGCGAGGACGACATTCAGAAACGCTATCCAGAACTGTTTAGCTCTTAAGTAAGTTTATTTTGCGGACAAAATTCCTATTTGGTGGGGAGAGTGTAACATCCCGCATAATTAGTAAAATACATAAGTACTATATGTTATAGATGTATGTGTAGATTTCGGATCTATGGTTTATGTGTGAGGGTTGCGAATTGGTTGACCCTTATCCTTGGATAAGACTAAGGTGATTAATTCAATTAAATCATAGGAGGATACATAAGTAGACATGTGAATTTAATCATATGAGTAATGTGAGTGTGTGTTAGAAGGCTTTAGTGTTTATTGGACTTTGGAAGTGGGCTTGTGTGTGTGGACTTGCCACCTTTAGGCTTGTCTTATTGGATCCATCAAGTTCAGCCCAAGGTTAAACCCACACCTAATTCCCTAAGCCTTGTCCAACAAGGTTGTTTGTGTACCAAGGAACCTTCACTTGACTTGATGCATTCTCTCACTCTTTCATGCGCATAAAGTGAGTGATTAGGACTTAGAAATCTGCCAATTTTCCCTTGCTAAACCGCCACCTCATACTTAGTTTATGCACCTTTGACTTCAACTTTATTGCATGAAAGACACATGTGCACTTTAGCATGATTTTAGGCTGCATACTTCCCCATTTAGGCGCACATGGAGGGGTCTTGGTGCAGATTTTTTTTATGACACAAATCTGACTTGAGTGTTGACCAAGTGAACCACCTTACACCTTCCATCATGAGGCTGAATTGTGCAGATTTTTGCATGCTTTAGGCAGTCCATCATGAGCCAAATCTCCCCCTTTCTTCCACATGCAACCAAAGAAGGATTTTGGGCTGCACCTCCCTCATCATTGCGCACAAGGACTGCATCAAGGCAGATTTTTGGGCTGCCACATTGTTGTCTTGCATGTTGACTTAGTAAACCTCCTTGCATGTGCATAGAGTAACTTAGAAGCAAACCCTTTGCTTGTTCAGCCCAAGTATGCAGTCTCACCTCTTCAAGTAACCAGAATTTTCATGATGCTTAATCATGCCACTTCTCCTCACTTTCCCTTTAAATATGCGCATAAGGAAGGGGCTGGCCTCATGTACAAGTGCAGCCAAGTTCCTCCCTCATTCCCTCACTCTCCTAGCCGAACCTACAAGCCTCTTGGAGAAGGAAAAACCTTGGCCACCTACCTTCCCTCACCTCTCAAAACCGTGACTCAAAAACACCAAGCAAGTGTAAGTTTTCCTCCTCACTTCCACCTCACTGTTCAGTCTTGATTCCTCACCTTTTGGTAGCTGTCCAAGTTGCTCCTCCTCATGCTTGATTGCGCATAGATCTTCTCCTAGGAAGTGTGGACTTGTTGTGTAGTAAAGCTAGGAGGTGGTGTGTGATTCTTGACCTTGAAGGGTGTGCTACAAGAGGTAAGCCTTGAGCTTAGAACACATTGTAACCATGTATGTGTGCTTAAATGTCTCCTTGATTATGTGTGGTTTTGGATTCAAGTATGAGCATGATAAAAATAGAATGGTGGAGCTATTTCATGATGATTTGTATGCATAAAAGTCTCATGGTCATGCTTAACATATATGCCACTGTTTTTGTATGAATATGCCACTGTTTGGATGGATATATATGCCACTGTTCTGTATGCAAATGCCACTATTTCCCTATGAATGTGCCACTGTTTTGATGATAAAATGTTCACTGTTTCGGTTCCTCAAAATCACCATTCAAATGCCACTGTTTCTGCACATATATGCCACTGTTTCTGCACATTATACGCCACTGTTTCTGCACATTATATGCCACTGTTTCTGCACATTATATGCCACTGTTTCTGCACATATATGCCACTGTTTCTGCACATTATATGCCACTGTTTCTGCACATTATATGCCACTGTTTCTGCACATACATGCCACTGTTTCTGCACATTATATGCCACTGTTTCTGCACATATATGCCACTGTTTCTGCACATTATATGCCACTGTTTCTGCACACAAATGCCACTGTTTTAGTCATCATATGCCACTGTTTTATGCATAAAATGCTCACTGTTTTAGTCCATAATATGCCACTGTTTTATGCATAAAATGCCACTATTTTAGTCCATAATATGCCACTGTTTCAATGTCCAAAAACCATGATTTATGCTACTGTTTTAATGTCCAAAAATCACCAAGTATACCACTGTTTCAATGTGCAAATATCACAACTTATGTCACTATTTTTAAGGTTCAAATGCCACTGTTATGTCACTGTTTAAACGTTCAAATGCCACTGTTTGATGTCACTGTTTCTGCCACTGTTTTGAGGTCCAAAGTGCCACTGTTTCAGTTTTAAAATAGTCACTGTTTCTGCTGTATGCTTACTGTTTTCCTGCTGTAAAACGTCACTGTTTCTGTCCACTGTTTTTAAGGAAAATACCACTGTTTTCTGCTCACTGTTTTAAAGAACAACTCACTGTTTCTGCCCACTGTTTTAAGCACAAACGTCGCTGTTTTCTGCTGTAAAAACGCTGTTGTATGCTCACTGTTTTGCTGCCATAAAACACTGCCGTATGCTTACTGTTTTCCACTGTAAAAATGCTGTTGTATGCTCACTGTTTTCCACTGTAAGACACTGCTGTATGCTCACTGTTTCTGCTGTAAATAGCCACGGTAAATGATTGGTTGTAATTGATTTAGGTGCGCTTAAGAAGTGAGATACTTCGCTGCTGTTTGGTAATATTTAAGGCACGCAAAGGTAAGTGTCAGGCGATATTGCCTAATGTGACTATTGACTACTGGTATAAAATTGTGACATGATGCTCCATATTCCGTAAAAGTATTATGTTCCATTATGATGAAAGGAAACTGCCAAAAATGTGCCGTGATGGCTATATGATTATGAGGTAAAGACGTTATGTGGCAGCATAACGCATATGAAAAGTATATATGCCGTGATGGCTATATGAAAGGTATATAAGCATGCACCTTACATCATACCGCATTTTTACGCTTTGTGTGTGAAAGCATAGCATGACATGCATGTATCAAGATCATATAGGCCTTGTATTAGAATAGTTATGTACAGGACCATGTGTTTGAGCAAGCATCATATGGGACACTTGGCATCAGTCCGCATAGGCCCACAGATGGAATCCACATGGAGCTCAGGTGCCAAGGGATATTTGATTCCACTGTGAAGTGCGCGCACGACGGTGCTAAAAGCGCAAAGGAAAGGCGTTATATACGCAATATATGAATATGATGAAAAGGAAAAGGAAAAGGAACAAGGATATGTTGAAGTGACTGTTTATGATTTTGTGCCTAGTTAATACTGTTATATTACTGGTTTTGTTGCCATACTACTGGGATTATTCTCACCCCTTCGGGGCTGCTATTTTTCCAAAATGGCAGGAGGACGTAAAAGCACTTGAAGTGATGTTTGCTGTTGATTGCTGATGCGTGGATTTTCACTGTTGCTGTTTGTTTAATTGGATGACTGTAATGATTAATGTTTTGGTACTCTTGGATGACTGTAGTCTTTATCATCTCTATGTTAGCTTGAACTTTTATGAACAGCGGCTATTTTGGAAAACCTTTGTGAAAAGAATTTAAGTGCCGAAATTTTTACAGTGCATCTTACGGGTGGTGTTTTTACGAGCAAACGAACTCGGAATTACTATTATTTTATATGCACGCGAAGCCCCAAACGTGCTCTTTGTAAATCACTTGAAATATTTTTATCGTCCAATCAGAAGTTATAAGAACTATTGAAATGCCTTACGGATTTGTATACTGCTATGAGACTCTTTGTTAGCTCATGTGACGTTAACGACTCTAATTCCGCTTAGCAAACGACTCTCTTGGATGCATACAAGGGAGGGCGTTACAATTGTAATTAATTAGAATCCGTTATTTTATTAATTAGAATTAATTATGATTGAGTCATAGGTGAGTCATAGGTGAGTCATAGCTGAGTCATAGCTGAGTCATGCTCAGTTACTTTTTCCTTGTATAAATACTCCTCATTCTTCATGTAAATGATTCAATATCAATATACAGAAACTTTTTCAAGACTTTCAATAAAATTTGTCTAATGCCATCCATGGCAATTTCCTCAACTTCTTACATTATACTTGCTATACATTATTTCACTCTCATTCATGTTCAACCATTATTAAACCATCATGGACTAAAGTCCCATTTTTCAACATTGCAGCACCTAACGCATCATTTTCATAGTTATTTTTAAGGTACTCCCTTTCCTCAATTAGAATTTCGAAAATTCAAACTCTTTCTACATCCAAGCTTCTTAATTCATCCAAGTGTATGCCCTTCTCAAGGGTCTTAATGTATCCAAGCTTACATATAAGCACACATATTCAAATTTTCCACGAATTCATCGTGGTTCCAAATCCCCCACCATGTCAAAGTTATACCACTAATTCCACAAATACTCAATTATTCTAGCTCCCCATAAATTTAGGGAATATATACCAACATCATCATCACAATATCAACTCAATTCAATCATACTTACTAACCACAAGACCACACATTCAACTATGGTAGCATTCTACCCAAAATGGTTAAACATACTATCTCAATTTATTCTCACTAAGTCCTTAATTACATCAACTTCACTTACAACATCTATGTCAGTGGAGCAATCAACACTGCAACCACGATCTCAGTCTAAGGATTGGCATGGTGCTCCAGGTTTGTCACGAAGGCATCTTATAATGGCCACACATATGACACGAAGAAATGGGTTGATCAGACCCAAACTAAGGAATCACATGTGCAGTAATCAATATGAGTCTACGTATAACTATACAACACTCACCACAATGACACAATCATCAGAGTTCCCTAAGAAACTGCTCTGATACCATAAAATGTAACAGCCCTTTGTTCACCGGTGTTGTTATCATTAATTATGATATTAAGCGCAGTTACAATCACAGTAGTTCATTTATAAAATACGGGTAAACTTTTTTCATTCATTACGCAACATTCAAAATCGTTAAGCGGAATAACTAAAAGCTGTGACCGTAACAGTGACACATTGCAGAAGACTTATTTCATCTAATGACATAATTTATTTCACTTATTATTGAACTCACAGGGTTCCCATAAACTCCTTATATTGCCATCTTTTTGTACATTTACTACCTATCCAAAACTACCCCCACTCAGATGACCAGGCACCTGAATACGCACAAAACGTAAAATTTACTGGAGACTGGTGCCAGGTGGCGCCATTATGGCGCCAACCAGCACCACAACATTTCTTGAAGACTGGCGCCAGGTGGCGCCATTATGGCGCCAACCAGTGCCACAACACTGCCTTATTTTGCCCATTTCGTGTTTCTTCCTGATCCATGGCGCCAAGGGGGCGCCAGGTGGCACCACTCCACTGTCTCATTTTTCACAATCAGCCTCCTGCACTTGTGCAGGGGCCACTCCAGGGGCTGAGTTCCCGACCTTCTACCGCCCCATTTCTAACTCCAATTAACCCCAAATTTTGACACAACATAGAGGGTAACTCCACCTTCAAAATGGTATAAGGCCCATCCCTATTGGACTACAGTGGAGGGAGATACGTTCCCCCAAAGTTCACTAAAATATATGCCAATTTCCCAAAAATTGGCCAGAGTTCCCTTCGTTTTTACAAAATTCCCAATTTTTCCAATGCAACCTAAACACATATGGATATATAAAATCACATGGGTGGCTCACACAAGGACCAACAACGCCTTAGGACACTTACAACCCATCACAGTCCAGTTACATGTATAATATTCATTATGTTTCAATCACCAAGGTTCTATTTCATGCTTTTATTAACCATACAAATAATCAATTCATGAATTAAGCTTAAAGCCCTTTACATTACATTTACATACTTCCAAGACATCATAGGTGGCTATGGACAGATCCCATGCACACACAGAATATACATATTCAAATGCATGGCATTTTCAACATGCACAAGTTCATGGCCTCAACTTAAAACATAAATTCCTATGCTAAGTATATCCAACTAAATCCTCTAACATGTGATGCCTCCCATATACACCTCATGCTCCACTCCTCCAGGCTCAACCTATCCTGAAATGATGTCCCCAAACGCGGGGTGAGATATACAAATACATCTCAGTAAACCAAGGGTACTAGAGGGTCACTCCACCCCATGGCTCACTCAATGTGCAACATATAACATAGTATGACATGCATGACATACAATATCACAACAACTGCGCACAATCCAAGAACATCCACAGCTGGATTATGTTCAAGGACCCCATCGTATAACTCCCGGAATCTTCCTGGTGCCTCTCCCATGGTTGAGACGACCCCATGGAAAAATCCAACTGGAACTCCTCATGAGCCCTATCCAGCGGAAGTCCCATGTTTGGATCATCCTGGTACTGCTCCCAGAGTCGGCCCCACGGCAAAACCCGACTGGAATCCCCAGCGGAATTATCCTGCGAAAGTCCAAACCAACACACATCTACTGGCCAGAGATCAAACAATTTACACACAACATGCTCCAAGCATGTCACACAATCAAGCAATAATGCATGAACAAACATATTCATACATTGTTCAACAACACAAATTCCAACCACAACCTTCCACTAGGCGTGGTGGAGCACACAAGGGACTAAACCCTAGTTCCAAAGGTTTACCTCAACTCCGAAGCCAATGCTCCATACGTAAGCTCCAAGCTTAATCCGCTTCCATAGCGTCCGTGAGAGGCAACCTATATGATCAACAACATGATCATCAATACAATTTCCATGACAATGATTTACTTTCAAAGTAATCATACATCCTACATTCTTCCTTCCAATTCCGCAACAACTTATTGACCTACCATCCATTTAAACACCACTTAATATCATACAATCTCAACTACACAACTTTTACATCATTTTTCCTCCAAACCCTTTATGGTTCGAATTCTTCAAAGGATGGTTCTACAATGTTTTCAATTCAATTTTAACACTCATACTCATCATATAATCATATTACAACATCCTACAACTAATCATCAATCCATTCCTTACACAATTCAATTTTCACAAATCCTAGGCATCATGCAAAATCCTAAGTTATGAACATTTTTCACCAATAATTTTTATTGCATTTCTAGCTCAAATACATCATTCTAAGACATAATCATCTAATGCACATTTTCCATTTGAGCTCTCTATCTACACAAATCATCCAACACAACTTCAACATAAAACCCATTTTATGATTTTCTCAAAAACTCCATGAAACTAGGAATACTTACAACCAATAGCTTCCTAATGCTCCAATGGTTGAAGATCAAGTGTCCACCCAAGCCAAAGCACCACCCATGCTCCCCAAAATCCTCAAATTCGCATGCGGTGGAAAAAATGATTTCATCACACACTTACTTTCATGACTCTCTCAAGAAGGGTAATATACTCACAACCTTGGTGTTGGAACTTTATCAATTTGGCGGCTCAAAGGTGTGGAAAAGGGCAAGAAAATTTCTTGCCCTTGCCTTCCATGGAGGCGTTCACGAAGGGAGAAGAAGAGAGAAAAGAGAGAGAGAGAGAAAAAAAAGGGCCGCGTGGGGGAGAAGGAAAAAGAGAAGGAAACTTAAGTGGTTTTGGTGGGAGCGGTTCCTACACGCGATTTAACTTTAATGCCTCACCTAATTCCAGTCACAAATTCACAATCTACATATTTTTCTGGTTCATGACATTTTTTTATTTCCTCAAAATACTCTTAAAAATTTCACTCTTATCGGTACAATTACACCGCAGTATTTTTACACCGGGAAAATCACTATTCATCAAAATTTTCAAAACTTGCCTATTCACTCAATTTTTCGTCCTGAATCCATTTCCGACATTATTTTTATCATTTGAGTTCTCCTACTCCATTTTTCATGCCTCGGTTTACGTTATTGGAAAATTACCATTTTGCTCTTGGTACACATTTTGACCCCAATTTCAGGATTTTCACTAATCCTTCCCTTTTAACCCACATTATATCATATAAATTCACATTTAAATTTACGAGGTGTTATATCCTACGTGCCTCTATTTTTCAGAAACACCTTTAGCCACCCTTGCCACCCTTCTTCTCCACTTGGTGAGCCAAAGTGAGCACCTTTGCTCTTGTTTTCTATAACACCTCGCAATTCTAAATTAAGTAATTAAAATATTAAATGAGTGATTAAGTGAAGAATTAGTGAAAATCCTAAAGATTAAGCCAAAATACAAAGAAAGGGCAAAATGGTAATTAACCATGCACGCAACCCTAGGAAGATAAAAATTGAGTAGAAGGTCTCAGATGATAAAAATAAGCCTGGAAATGGATTCAGAACGAAAAATTGAGTGGATAGGCAAGTTTCAGAAAAATCAGTGAATAGTGTTTTTCGCGGGTAAAAATACCGCAGTAAGATTGCACCGTAAAACGTGCCAGTGGAATTTTGCGCTCTAGGTTTCAAATATGTTTATAAATGGTCTATAGAAAAGAAATGTGATTTCTGGAAATATTCGATGGAATTAAGTCAGTTTTGAGAAGCGTGCCAACGGCGCGCGCAATCGCGTAAAACAGTGTTTTCCCCGAATGGCCGGAAAACTCCGGATTCATCTGATCAAGTATAATTAAAGGACATTAGTTAATGTCAAAAATTAGAATTTATAAATAAGTTTTGAATTTACGGACGTTTAGTGAAATCGGAGGGTAATTCGGATGAGTTTTAAATCGCGTGGGACCCACCCCACTTGAAAGTCACTTAAGCCACCTCACCATATGACTATTCATGATCTTCTCTCTCCCCTCATTCTTCCAAAACGCAGCAGCCCCCCTCCCTTGCACCATTTGAGTTCAAATTTTCTTCCTCTCATAACTTCATCATTCCTTAACCGAATCGAACGATTCTTGTCTTGAAATTCGATGGAAACGATCATCCGAACCCGTTCCACCGATTAGTTTCCCTCAAAACCCTCTCTATTATGAGATAAAGGGCATATACAGCCACGAAAATGTTGAGATTTTTGTGAATTTGGAGTTGATTTCTTGAGCCATTGCTTGTGGAGTTCTAGGAGGAGTCTTGTGACGCAATTGTGGGTAAGTTTTAACACCTCTCATGGATTGATTTGAAGATTTATTTTTGAAATTGTTTATGAACCCTAAAGAGGGCTTGTTTGATTTGTGGTGTTAGAGAGCTCAAATGGAAAATGTCTATTAGATGATAATGTCTTAGAATGATGTATTAAAGCTAGAAATGCTATGAAATTTTTTGGTGAAAAATGTTGATTTTAACTTAGTAAAATTTTGAGGTGTCAAGACTTTGAACTTTGAAAATGTGTTAGGAGTGTATTGGTGAGTGGTTGTATGATTGTATGATGATATAATAGGATTATATGTGGTGTGGAGTGGTTAAAATTGATGGAAATTCCTTAGATGTGAATTAGTGAGCAAATCGGCCTTTAGGCAAAAAGAGGTAAAATGATATTGTGTAAATTGCATGGATGATGTTTCATGCTTTAAATGGTAATTAGATGGGTTGTGTTGTGATTGTAAAGTGGAAGAATCAATGAAAAATAATGAGTGGTGTCATTTGGCATAAAAGAGCCTAGAGTGAAAGATTTAGCAAACGATGCGTAAAAGACGTAAAACGGAGAAATGACGATTGAATTAGCCTTTTGGCAACCTATTGAAGTGTAATAAAATGAGAAAGAAAATTTAGAAAAATAAATCCCTAAATAACACTAATATGGCTGAACCACCAAGTGGGAAAAAGGGGGATTTTGGTGTTTTGCGTTTTGTCGTAATTTGACGTAAACTGACGGCTATGCATGGTTGTATAGGTTGCCGTACGTGGATATAAACTTGGAACAGTAAAACAGTGGATTGCCCTTGGTTTTGAATCAAGTGGATTGAGGTAAGTGATGTGGTTTACACATGATATGTTGAAATTCATGAGTGGATTCAAAGTTCTAAGTGTGTGGAATGGTCCTCTGTGTAGGCGTTCCCTGTGAATCAAGCTGTAAGTGGAGTTCTGCGGAGCTCAGTGGAAGGAAAAAGAAAGGTAACCTCTTGGTACTGGGGCTTGTTCCCCTTTTGTGTTCCACCTTGCTAGTTGATGGCAACGGTAGGAAGTGTGTATGAGTAGTGTAGAACAGCATGAGCATGCATGTGCATTATCACAGTGGGTACTTATGTACCAGATCTCTGGCCAGTAGATATTTTTAGCCTTCGGGCAAGTGTTTCCGGACTGCCACTGGATAGGTCTCCGAGAGGGAGTTCCAGTTGACCCAGGGTCGTGGTGTGTTATCCGGATAGGAGCACACTAGGTTGTCTCGGGTGTATATGGTTGGAAGGGGTACCTTGGTGGGTTGTTCTATGAACACGCCAGGGGTAGTACCCATAGGCGTATAGCCGAGGACATGGCGTGGTATTGGTAGCTACCATCCCGCATGTCGTAGTTGTTCTGATATATTCCCCCTTTCTCTAAATCCCTTGCTTTATCCCGTTTTATAACAGTGATGTTGTTTTATGTTATTTATATACATCGAAGTGAACCATTGGGCGGAGTTTTCTCCAGAACCTCTGGGTTACTGAGATATATTCGTATATCTCACCCCGTCTCGGGGCATTTATTTCAGGAGGTTGCAGTGGCACAGGAGTGGCGGGCAAGGGGCCCATAGGAAGATCATGTATATTTTGCCTAAGTGTATCATATTTATCATTCTAAGTTTATGTTGAAAGATGTAAGTGAAAGGCATGAATTGTAATATGTGATATGTAATTGAGAAGTATAGTGGCATAATGATATTAGATTTATGGTTTATGTTATGTTGAGAAATTGCATGTAAGTGGACTTTTGTGATTGAAATGAGTTAAGGATTTAAAGTGAACTGTTTATGTTTTAAGTATAAATTGGATTGGGTTGTAAGTGCCCCAAGGCGTTGTTGGTCCTTGTGTGTGCCACCCATTGGATTTTGCTGGATTTCAGGTGTATCAGTGGTGTTAAACAGGTTATGCAAATTTGGGAATTCTTGGAAATACAAAGGAAACTCTGGCGAATTTTCTGTAGAATTGGCAGTTTTTGGGTGAACTTTGGAGGAGCGTATCTCTCTCCATAGTGGTCCGATTGGGACGTGCCATACGCCATTTTGAAGCTTAAGATGTCCCCTACGTTGTGTCAAAAGCCTAGGTTCATTTGTGGTGTGCGCAGTCCATGGGAGCTGTTGTCACACACTGCCCTGTTCTGGCCAGCACCAGTGGGCAGATTCGGGTCTGTGTTGGGAAATTAATTCCCGCTTCGTTACTTGGTCAAATTAAGCGTACGATATATCAAATCGAAGTTTGAGGTGTCTAGTTTATGGTGTAAAATTTTGAGAGGCAGTGTCCTTGTGGTTAGGTACAGTTTAATCAGTGAAGTTTGGAGGTTTTAGGCTGTTTTGGAGTTGGTAGGCAATGTTGTTTGTCCAACTTCAAACGGCGATAACCGGAGCTCACGATCTCGGAATCGAGTGTGTGATAGCTTGTTAGAAAGGTAATTGAATAAGGAAAAAAGATAATCTGGAGATTAAGTTTGGATTTTTAGTTTTTGTTCATAGAAAAACAAATTAGCAAGTCCGGTTAAGTGGTAAAAACGTAAAAAGTGAGGAATTGGCTAAGTGGGTTTATGGGAACCCCTTAGTATCTTGTATGTGATAAAATAAAGTGTATAAATAGTTAAGTAAGTCTTCCGCTAGTGTTTCAGTTACGATCACAGCTTTTTATTATTACGTTTTTTATACTTTTACTGTTCGCGTAATAATCGGAAAAAGTTTATCCTCATTTTTATAAATGAATTGCTGTGATTGTAACTGCGCTTAATATCATAATTAATGTAAACAATACCGGTGTACAACGGGCTGTTACATTTTATGGTATCAGAGCAGTTTTGTTAGGGAACTCTGATAATATATATATATATATATGCGTTATGTGCTACATAGTTGTATGTAGATTCTTATCGATTACTGTATGTGTAATTCCTTAGTGTGGGTCTGATCAACCCATTCCTTTGTGTTACATGTGTGGTCATCGTAAGAAGCCTGCGTAGTAACCTTGGAGCACCGAATGTGAGTATTTAGCCTGATGTTGTGGCTGCAGTGTCAACTGCTCCATGGACAGAGGACGGCAGTAAGTCAAGTATGAATATTAGAAGGCATAAAAAGAACAGACATAAATATTATATCTGACTTCGATGAAAGTCAAAAGAAAAGGGTATTATAAGCAACAGTGGTGTACAATTTATGATATGTACAATATGTGCATAGACGAACTTTGCAGTACTATGAAAGATAAACATATAACAGAGATGAGCTTATGAGATCGGTGAAATTCCAAGTATATGTGTAGTATAGTAAGACAGTTATGTACAAGTGGTCTTGGTGAATAGACTTCATCAAGGCGAGAGGTTTTGAACCTGAAGAATTATTGAGAAAAGGGAACAAATATTCGTATGCGTGAGTTAAACACGTCATGTTTGATTAGCAGTTATGGGACCAGGACAAGTGCGGTGCACTTGAATGAATTGGGATGGTCCAAGCAGAGAAACAAATAGAATATGTGATGAGTAATCCTACGAGATTTGACCACTTGAAAGTATGATGCTGATAGATTGATAATGTGAGAGATATTGAAATATGGGAGTGAATTCCATAAAGAGATACTGTTGACTAAACACAAGAGAGGTGAACTAATGATGAGTGAAGGAATCGCCATGGATGGCACAAGATATATGTACCATGAAGACACTATTGCAGATAGTGGAGTTCAACTCAGATTGGCAGACGTATCAATGATAAAGGAACAGGATGGTTGAGATGTACAGTCATTTGTACGAAAGTAATGAGAATTGTAAAGAAATTACGATCTTGTGGTATATGTATATGTACTACTAATAGTAGTGCGCTTATGAAAATATTGGTATTTGATATGGAGTGACCGACGGAGTAGAGGCATTTTCAAGGAAAAGATATATTCTACAACCACCAAGGGTGGAAGTGATCAGGAAAGTCGATGAGTTGCTCTACAGTATTGAGCGTATGTTATGTGAGCCGTAGCAGGCAATGGACTAGAATGATGGCACGATTTTGTGGGTTATTGTTGTATAACAATAAGGTGAGATGATATGATTAGAGAATGAGCTAAGGTACAACCTAATGTGAAACCGGGTGGTTAGTGTGTGAACTAAGTGCAATAAAGGGTGAAATTACGTGATTAACGAAAGAACTGAGGTGTAAAGTGTGCAGAGAGTGTGGAATATTATGGTCAGCAAGAGAGTTAATGTGTAACTCAAGATGAAAATGATAAGATTTGTTAGTGAACTGAGGTATAAAATTCAGTGCAAGGATTGAGGTGAAGTAGTTATCTGTGATTCGACGGAAATGATTGGAAGATCCCTGTGTGATGGGAAATGTGAAACTTATACTGAGAAATTGAGATGTGTACAGAACTTTGAGAAAATTTAGCAATTATGGATTAGGGATCATGTTATGAACCATGGCAAGTGATTAGTCAAAGTAAAAGAGTAAATAATCTGTGAGAAGAATAAGCGAGGAAGAGATAATGAACTACGGACTGAACGGTAACAAGACAGAAGGGACTATTACGAGTTAGAAAACGTGTACGAAATTACGAAGAGAATGTGGATTATTATAACCGCGACTATGTTATAAACCAGGTCAGAGGGGTCACCGAAACGAAAGTAAACTACCAGTGAGAAGAATGACACAAGAGAGCAAGATGAATTAACTTATATGTAACAGGTGTATATTATACCACTACGACTAAGAGTATGGGGGCAGCCCATGTGGTAATACAGAACAGTTTTGATGTTATATACAGAGGTGATACAGACACCAAATAGACTGGGTTCATGTGTGATCGGGAGTGCACGGTGTACCAGTTTGCTGTTATATACAGATGTATTATGAGTATAAATTCTCTGTGCACAGGGTGCAAGTAATATGATTTGATAGTAGGGAGATCTTAGTGGGGCCTATGTGCCAGGAGTGTATAGCTATCTCGGTGCGGGTTAAGTTCCCGGAGACTAGTATTATTTGATATGAGTAATGAGAAACGAGAAAGTATTCCACATTGGTGTAAAGGTTAGTATGGTAGAGATAATTTATGTAAATGCTCAAAGAAGAAACATTTGGGGGGATGCCTTAGAATAGGGACAGCTAGTAGTAAGTCGTTTTTACGGCATGGATCATATGGGTGGATTCTCTGATCGGTGAGTCATGGCATCTGGGGCCCTTAGGACAGCAAGAGCTCGAGGGGTTAAACCTGTGAATGTTGTTACCCACTGTATTGGGAGAGTTTTTCCATATGGTTAACGCAAGATGTGAGGTTATATATTTGTAAATGGACAATAGTATGTCAAATTTGGATATAAGAGTTATGGCTTAGTGTGTAAGAACTTTGAAGTGTGATAGTGAAGCACTAATGTAAGTGTAAAGTAAATCTGAGGAAATAAATTTTGTCTCTAAGTGAGGTAGCAAGTTAGTTGGAACCCTCGTCTTATGACCAAAAAGGGATAATAACGTGAGTTAAAGTTGACATAATGAGTAAGTGTCCTTCTAGGAAGGCTAGTGATGATCAAGATCTCAGGTTAAAACAGTAAAGTGTTAGCCCTAAGGAAAAGATGAATTGAAATAGAGTCAAGTGCGAACATGTATTAATGGATGGGAACTATAGTTGTAATTGATTACCAAAAAGTGAATAGCTTGGTTTTGCTGGTAAAGTAGATTGAGAAATGTTGTATGTGATCGCATATGCCACTTATGGTGGAAAGTGTGTGGAAAATGCACAATGATTGATGATGTTTTGATTAAGTAATAATGAGGTATGGACGAGTGTTTGTGGTAATTTTGAATATTCTAAGAGACCGATATACCAACTGGTGGTGAATTATAGAAGTGGTGGCAATAATGGAATTGATTTTAAGTGATTTGATAATTAAGTGTCAAGGATTCCTAGTGAATAGGACTTATATATGAGATATATGACATTTTAAATAGCCCATCGGTTAATAGTGAAGTGGGTCGGAAATTGATTTGTTCCAAAGTGTTTGGTGGAAGTGAGTAAAGCTGTAAAGTAGTAGTATTCTGAGTTTGACATCCAGGATTAAATGATTATGATTACGAGAAAGATGTATAAATGAGTGGAACATATGGTTAAGTTATAACATCGGAGTGGAATGAAAGTTGAAAATAGTTAGTGGGTGAAAATTTTAAGCCTGAGTTCTCGATATGGAGGTCATTGATGAGTGTTGTGTTTAGACCGTGAGAGGTCTGAGTATAGAGTTGAGCTGACTGAGTTGATAAAGTTGAGATGGTTCAGTTAACGAAAAGAGTAATAGTGAGAGTAAATTATGAATATGATTAGTAGATAGAAAAATTCAGGAGTGTATTGTGGTTAAAGAACCTTAAAAGGTTAATCGGAAATATAAACTATTGTGAGGATTGTAAATTTCGTATCGTGAAGAGAGAGATATAGTTATGAGTACCTAAGAAGAGGTAAAGACACGTGACAAGGAAAAATAAAGTATATGAGTGTAGAATTTAATGTGAGTCGGAATTATAAGAAACAACAAAGTGCCCTAGAAACTAGAAAGGATGTGCTTCGGTGAAAGCTAAGAAAAACAACTAAATCGTAAGAGCAGTAACAGTAATGGAAAGGACTAGTATGTCTGAGTATGGTTGAAACAGTGAGGACATCGAAAAGAGTTAAGTGCTAAAGAAAGTAAGATACAAGAAAACAGTTAGAGTCTATTATGGAAACAACTAGAGATGTTTGGGAACGACATTGGGTCAAAAAGACAGATGAAGATGAAAATGAGATGAAGTGAGACAGAGATATTGTAATGTGGTAGTCTATTACCGATGAATTGGTGAAAGTGTAACCGTAAGCCGTGAAGAGCTTAAAGTATTACGAATTGAAGGTCGTAGCACCATAAATGAGTATATGATGAACTACAGTGAGTGAAAAAGCAACAGTGGTTTAAGGAAACAGTGAAAGATATAATGAGTTAAGGGGTCAGATACCCGAAGTTATCAAGTTTGTGAAGGACTAAGTAATCATGGATACCACAGAAATGAGATTTTCGATTACACCTCGTGTTACGGGACCGTTAAGATGTAATTTTGCGGACAAAATTCTAAAAGGTGGAGTGATTATAACACCTCGCAATTCTAAATTAAGTAATTAAAATATTAAATGAGTGATTAAGTGAAGAATTAGTGAAAATCCTAAAGATTAAGCCAAAATACAAAGAAAGGGCAAAATGGTAATTAACCATGCACGCAACCCTATGAAGATAAAAATTGAGTAGAAGGTCTCAGATGATAAAAATAAGCCTGGAAATGGATTCAGAACGAAAAATTGAGTGGATAGGCAAGTTTCAGAAAAATCAGTGAATAGTGTTTTTCGCGGGTAAAAATACCGCAGTAAGATTGCACCGTAAAACGTGCCAGTGGAATTTTGAGCTCTAGGTTTCAAATATGTTTATAAATGGTCTATAGAAATAAGAAATGTGATTTCTGGAAATATTCGATGGAATTAAGTCAGTTTTGAGAAGCGTGCCAACGGCGCGCGCAATCGCGTAAAACAGTGTTTTCCCCGAATGGCCGGAAAACTCCGGATTCATCTGATCAAGTATAATTAAAGGACATTAGTTAATGTCAAAAATTAGAATTTATAAATAAGTTTTGAATTTACGGACGTTTAGTGAAATCGGAGGGTAATTCGGATGAGTTTTAAATCGCGTGGGACCCACCCCACTTGAAAGTCACTTAAGCCACCTCACCATATGACTATTCATGATCTTCTCTCTCCCCTCATTCTTCCAAAACGCAGCAGCCCCCCTCCCTTGCACCATTTGAGTTCAAATTTTCTTCCTCTCATAACTTCATCATTCCTTAACCGAATCGAACGATTCTTGTCTTGAAATTCGATGGAACGATCATCCGAACCCGTTCCACCGATTAGTTTCCCTCAAAACCCTCTCTATTATGAGATAAAGGGCATATACAGCCACGAAAATGTTGAGATTTTTGTGAATTTGGAGTTGATTTCTTGAGCCATTGCTTGTGGAGTTCTAGGAGGAGTCTTGTGACGCAATTGTGGGTAAGTTTTAACACCTCTCATGGATTGATTTGAAGATTTATTTTTGAAATTGTTTATGAACCCTAAAGAGGGCTTGTTTGATTTGTGGTGTTAGAGAGCTCAAATGGAAAATGTCTATTAGATGATAATGTCTTAGAATGATGTATTAAAGCTAGAAATGCTATGAAATTTTTTGGTGAAAAATGTTGATTTTAACTTAGTAAAATTTTGAGGTGTCAAGACTTTGAACTTTGAAAATGTGTTAGGAGTGTATTGGTGAGTGGTTGTATGATTGTATGATGATATAATAGGATTATATGTGGTGTGGAGTGGTTAAAATTGATGGAAATTCCTTATGTGAATTAGTGAGCAAATCGGCCTTTAGGCAAAAAGAGGTAAAATGATATTGTGTAAATTGCATGGATGATGTTTCATGCTTTAAATGGTAATTAGATGGGTTGTGTTGTGATTGTAAAGTGGAAGAATCAATGAAAAATAATGAGTGGTGTCATTTGGCATAAAAGAGCCTAGAGTGAAAGATTTAGCAAACGATGCGTAAAAGACGTAAAACGGAGAAATGACGATTGAATCAGCCTTTTGGCAACCTATTGAAGTGTAATAAAATGAGAAAGAAAATTTAGAAAAATAAATCCCTAAATAACACTAATATGGCTGAACCACCAAGTGGGAAAAAGGGGGATTTTGGTGTTTTGCGTTTTGTCGTAATTTGACGTAAACTGACGGCTATGCATGGTTGTATAGGTTGCCGTACGTGGATATAAACTTGGAACAGTAAAACAGTGGATTGCCCTTGGTTTTGAATCAAGTGGATTGAGGTAAGTGATGTGGTTTACACATGATATGTTGAAATTCATGAGTGGATTCAAAGTTCTAAGTGTGTGGAATGGTCCTCTGTGTAGGCGTTCCCTGTGAATCAAGCTGTAAGTGGAGTTCTGCGGAGCTCAGTGGAAGGAAAAAGAAAGGTAACCTCTTGGTACTGGGGCTTGTTCCCCTTTTGTGTTCCACCTTGCTAGTTGATGGCAACGGTAGGAAGTGTGTATGAGTAGTGTAGAACAGCATGAGCATGCATGTGCATTATCACAGTGGGTACTTATGTACCAGATCTCTGGCCAGTAGATATTTTTAGCCTTCGGGCAAGTGTTTCCGGACTGCCACTGGATAGGTCTCCGAGAGGGAGTTCCAGTTGACCCAGGGTCGTGGTGTGTTATCCGGATAGGAGCACACTAGGTTGTCTCGGGTGTATATGGTTGGAAGGGGTACCTTGGTGGGTTGTTCTATGAACACGCCAGGGGTAGTACCCATAGGCGTATAGCCGAGGACATGGCGTGGTATACTTGATCTGATATATTCCCCCTTTCTCTAAATCCCTTGCTTTATCCCGTTTTATAACAGTGATGTTGTTTTATGTTATTTATATACATCGAAGTGAACCATTGGGCGGAGTTTTCTCCAGAACCTCTGGGTTACTGAGATATATTCGTATATCTCACCCCGTCTCGGGGCATTTATTTCAGGAGGTTGCAGTGGCACAGGAGTGGCGGGCAAGGGGCCCATAGGAAGATCATGTATATTTTGCCTAAGTGTATCATATTTATCATTCTAAGTTTATGTTGAAAGATGTAAGTGAAAGGCATGAATTGTAATATGTGATATGTAATTGAGAAGTATAGTGGCATAATGATATTAGATTTATGGTTTATGTTATGTTGAGAAATTGCATGTAAGTGGACTTTTGTGATTGAAATGAGTTAAGGATTTAAAGTGAACTGTTTATGTTTTAAGTATAAATTGGATTGGGTTGTAAGTGCCCCAAGGCGTTGTTGGTCCTTGTGTGTGCCACCCATTGGATTTTGCTGGATTTCAGGTGTATCAGTGGTGTTAAACAGGTTATGCAAATTTGGGAATTCTTGGAAATACAAAGGAAACTCTGGCGAATTTTCTGTAGAATTGGCAGTTTTTGGGTGAACTTTGGAGGAGCGTATCTCTCTCCATAGTGGTCCGATTGGGACGTGCCATACGCCATTTTGAAGCTTAAGATGTCCCCTACGTTGTGTCAAAAGCCTAGGTTCATTTGTGGTGTGCGCAGTCCATGGGAGCTGTTGTCACACACTGCCCTGTTCTGGCCAGCACCAGTGGGCAGATTCGGGTCTGTGTTGGGAAATTAATTCCCGCTTCGTTACTTGGTCAAATTAAGCGTACGATATATCAAATCGAAGTTTGAGGTGTCTAGTTTATGGTGTAAAATTTTGAGAGGCAGTGTCCTTGTGGTTAGGTACAGTTTAATCAGTGAAGTTTGGAGGTTTTAGGCTGTTTTGGAGTTGGTAGGCAATGTTGTTTGTCCAACTTCAAACGGCGATAACCGGAGCTCACGATCTCGGAATCGAGTGTGTGATAGCTTGTTAGAAAGGTAATTGAATAAGGAAAAAAGATAATCTGGAGATTAAGTTTGGATTTTTAGTTTTTGTTCATAGAAAAACAAATTAGCAAGTCCGGTTAAGTGGTAAAAACGTAAAAAGTGAGGAATTGGCTAAGTGGGTTTATGGGAACCCCTTAGTATCTTGTATGTGATAAAATAAAGTGTATAAATAGTTAAGTAAGTCTTCCGCTAGTGTTTCAGTTACGATCACAGCTTTTTATTATTACGTTTTTTATACTTTTACTGTTCGCGTAATAATCGGAAAAAGTTTATCCTCATTTTTATAAATGAATTGCTGTGATTGTAACTGCGCTTAATATCATAATTAATGTAAACAATACCGGTGTACAACGGGCTGTTACATTTTCTTCACAAAATACCTTGGTCTTGTGTGAGCTTGCATGTGTGTGGAGAGGAGTCACCATTTACGAGTCCTTGTTACTGCCTTGGTGGGTTCTTGTTGCTGTTTTGGTTGTGGTGTGGTGAGAGCCTTTGGTGATGACTTGTTGAGCTTCAAAGAGTCATCTTTGGGTGCAAAAAATTCACCTAGGGTGCCATTTTCATGTGCTTGGAGAAGTTTGACTTTGGGAGCTTTGAGAGAGCTCCAAGAGCAGCCCTTGCTTCTGTTTTGAAGCCTTAGGTATGTACCTTAACTTGATCATGGGTTTTAATGAATAAAAACGGAGTCTTGCCATGTTTAATGAGTTAAACAAGTATATAATCTGTATATCAACCTTGAACAAAGTAAAAATGCATGCTTTAACTTTTCTTTGAGTTAAAAGATGAACCTTTGGATGATATCTTTGCGAAAATGCAGAACTGCATTATGTCGCAAAATATTCGGATATGATATCCGGATATTGATATCCGGATATGGGGTTCTGGATATCCGTGCCCGACCCCTTCAAGAATCAATGACTATCCCCACATACTAACACGAGACTTTTCAGTGTGCTTTTTCCTCACTTGCACACTACCTGGGAAAACTTCTCAGGAGGTCACCCATCCCAGAATTGCTCCAAGTCAAGCACGTTTAACTGTGGAGTTCTTCCGTTCCGGGCTACCGAAAAGAAGATGCATCTTGTTAGTATAGGTAGTACCAATTAATTCTTATAAGCTATCCCAAACTGTGCAGTCTCACACTGCACAGTCTTTGGAATCCCTCTCTTTCGGGTGTCGATTCGATTCATCCATTCATGTAACCCCCCGCTGGAAGCCTGTTAGGAGCCGCTCCTTGTCCATGCCCTTTCGCACTGGCGATCACTCCCCGCCCTCGTCAGCGCTCGGGATATTACATGTCCACCAGCTTCCGCCTGGTTCGTCCTCAAACCACACCGTACTGGAAGAGAGGCCCTGCTCTGATACCACTTGTAACGCCCGGCCGCTTCAAGAATCAATGACTATCCGCACATAATAACACGAGATTTTTCAGTGTGCTTTTTCCTCACTCGCACACTTCCTGGGAAAACTTCCCAGGTCACCCATCCCAGAATTGCTCCAAGTCAAGCACGCTTAACTGTGGAGTTCTTCCGTTCCGGGCTACCGAAAAGAAGATGCATCTTGTTAGTATAGGTAGTACCAATTAATTCTTATAAGCTATCTCAAACTGTGCAGTCTCATACCTGCACAGTCTTTGGAATCCCTTTCTTTCGGGTGTCGATTCGATTCATCCATTCATGTAACCCTTCGCTGGAAGCCTGTCAGGAGCCGCTCCTTGTCCATGCACTTTTGCACCGGCGATCACTCCCCGCCCTTGTCAGCGCTCGGGATGTTACAATTCGGATATGGGATATTCGGATATGACCCCGATATATATCCAGATATTTTGGGATTTCGAAGAACAGTAGCTGCACTATTCATACAAAAGGCTATTGGGGGTTTGTGGACCCTAGTTTGAGGAAGTGGTGCTTCTGTAATAATTATATAAGTAAGAACCGATGTAATTAAGGGCTTGTGGCTTTGTGGAAAGCCTTAAGACGTAAAACATAAAGGAAAAATGTAGTCTTTATGTTTATGCTTATGAGCAATGTTGTTGATATAATTATTGGTCTAAATCAGATTGTGATTCTGCTGTGTGTGGACCTTGAGCTGTGTGGACTCTTGGCATTAGATAGTTAGCTTGCAAGGTAAGCTTTCGTGTCCTCGGCTTTTCGATTGTTGGTTCCACTATGTCCCATGGGGAGATGGTTTATATGCATGATGTTATTTTCATGTATTATTTTGATAAATGCTGCTGAGCTGTTATATGCGAGTGCCTTATGATATGCATGTGGTGTTCCGCCTATACTGTAAGTCTGAGTATGTAGCGCCATACAAGATGGTGAGGCTGTGGGTGAGGTGCAAGCGATGTTCCTTGTACTAACTGTAGGTAATAGACGTATTCCTGCATTTCTCTGGCTAGTAGAATAGTGGTAAAACACATGGCATGAATATCTGTTGCACTGCATAGTTTTGGAACTGATATTTTTAAACTGCTTTTGGAACTTATATTGCACATGTAAGTGAGCTTGGGGTGGAAGATCCTTGAGGACCCCTTGTCTTACTAAGATTTCTTGTTTAGAGATCTCACCCCACGTTTAGGGACGCTTATTTCAGGTTCAGGTAACCCAGGGGTTGAGACCTCGGGTGGCAGGAGGCCAGAGCTTAGTTGATACATGTTTTGTGCTGCTTATGCTGATATATGTTGTATGAGTGGATGCTGGATCCTGTTTACTGCATTTATGCTTTTAGCTTCAGTTATTATATTGTTGTTGCTGTTGAGACTGCTGTTGGGCTTTGTTGCCTTATTTTGGCGAGCATGGGGATTGTCCACGCCGCATTAGCTTGACTTTATGCTTTTAGGCTTCAGTTGTAATAATGTATCAGGATATTGTCCTGGCTATGTGTTGTAGTCCCGTGACTTAGATACTCACTTTATTTATGTAATGAGGTATTTCAGTTAGTTGTCCTTGCAATTTACATACAGGCGATATTTTATGATTATTGATTAAGTAATCAACTGGGCTCGGCCCGGAGGGCCGGCCCCACCAACACATTTTTATAAGTAAATTAAAATTTAATCTTCTTCTTTTATAATTAAATTCCTAAATCTGATTTTAATTTTTATAAATATAAATTTGTAAAATTCAAAATACTAATGACACAAATCTTTGCAAAAAAATAATGATTTACATAAAATGCTGATGGTTAAAGGTTGCAAACTGGGCTTGGCCCAAAGGGCCTACGCGCCCCGCCTGCCAACACATTTTTATAATTAAATTACTAATTCATATTTTAATTTTTGTAAATATAAATTTATAAAATTCCAAATATTAACGACACAAATCCTGGCAATTTTTTTATTATTTTGTAAATCTAATTGTAATAAATGAAAGTTCATCTATGAGATAAAATATAAAAATCTAGACGCAACTATAAGAGCCTTTTTTGTGTGGATAAACATAAAAACCTATTACATGCTAATTGTTAGAGGCGGCAAACTGGGCTCGGCCTGGAGGGCCGGCCCACCAACATATTTTTATAAGTAAATTAAAATTTCATCATTCTTCTTTTATAATTAAATTCCTAAATCTAATTTTAATTTTTGAAAATATAAATTCGTAAATTTCAAAATACTAATAAAACAAATCTTTGCAAAAAATTAATTGTTTACATAAAATGCTGATGGTTAAAGGTTGCAAACTGGGCTTGGCCTAGAGGGCCTCCCCGCCTCGCCTGCCAACACGTTTTAATAATTAAATTAAAATTCCACTATTCTTCTTTTATAAATAAATTCCTAAATCAGATTTTCAATTTTTGTAAATACAAATTTATAAAATTCCAAATACTAACTACACAAATCCTTACAAAAAATTAATTAATTATTATTATTTTGTAAATCTAATTGTAATAAATGAAAGTTCATCTCTGAGATAAAATATAAAATCCTAGACGCAATTATAAGAGCCTTTTTTGTGAATAAATATAAAAACCTATTACATGCTAATAGTTATAGGTGGCAAACAAGTCTCGGCCCGGAGGGCCGGCCTACCAAGTATTTTTATAATTAAATTAAAATTTCATTATTCTTCTTTTATAATTAAATTCATAAATCTGATTTTAATTTTTGTAAATATAAATTTGTAAAATTCCAAATACAAACGACGCAAATTCTTGCAAAAATAGTTATTTATTATTATTTTTTAAATCTGATTGTAATAAATGAAAGTCCATCTCTAAGATAAAATATAAAAACTTAGAAGCAAATATAAGAACTTTTTCGTGTGGATAAATATAAAAATTTATTACATGCTGGTATATAATGCTGATAATTAGAGGTTGCAAAGTGGAGTCGGTTCGGAGGACTGGCCCACCTATATTTTTTTGTAATTAAATTAAAATTCTGCTTTTCTTTTTTTAATTAAACATAATAACACATAAATTTGCCAAATCTATATGTACAAAAAGTTGGAGTTAGGTAGCTAAGAATATTGATTTAAATAAAATACATAGATATATTTTTAAGATTTGCATTAACTTTTACAAGACAGACAAACAGATTTCTTTTTTCCCCGTGCATCGCACGAGTTATACTTAATTTTGAAGGAGTTTTTTGTGTTGGGTGCTGATTTGGAACATTATCCAAGAAAACTTAACGTTCTTAATGAAAAATTTGTGTTATTTAAGGTCAACTTAAAAAAAATAATTTGTAGTCATGTAATGAGCCAAGATATCAAGTCTCAAGTGTTTGAAGCAACGAAACTATTATCACCTCATTCTTTAAGTCTTTGGTGGACCCAAATCTATGTTGTTGTTTTTTAAAAATTTATCATTGTGGGTTCTTTATATTGTTACAAGTCTTAAACATGTGTATTGATTTGATGTTATTTAGACACATTTTTTCCAATGTAAGCAAAAAAATATGACCTATACATGACCATTTGGTTAATTTGCTTTCAAATCCCTTTCAGACAACGTTTTTTGGGTTCTAAAAAAAAACCCATTTTTTTTTTGCTAAGATTATTACTTTTGAGTGTTAACATATTAGCGTAATTTATTTAATGAGAATTTGCATTTTGTATCCTAGGCATAAATATGATGGTAGAAAAGGATGTCCCTGGTAATGCATAAACATAGAAAATCACGTGTTTGATATGTGTTGAACTCATCCCTCCAATGATTGTTACAGAATGACACTGAATTAATAGCGTTTTCTTATTATAGGTATAAGCTGATCTTTTAATTCCATATTTGCTTGGTCTGTTTTTTACCTTAATTTTATTAGTGGCTGTTATAGTTAACAATAAGTTGTATGCATTTTTCTTTCTTTAGTCATCCTCATTTTAACATAGTCTACTATGGCGTATTTATTTTTTACATAACTCATCGAGTAGATAACTATATTTGATTTGCATAATATTGATCGCTCTGGATAACAAATTTTTATTTATGGTTGATATTTGTAAAGTTCTGTGTCAATACTGTAATTTTTTCCACCTAAAATGTAGAATAAGATAACAACACAGGTTTTTGTAAGTATAAGGTTTGTAATGCGATTAACCAACTACGGCGTACGATAAATATTTTGTTCTTTTTCCCCCGGGCATCGCACGGGTAATTCACTAGTTATTGTAAATGTATTAATGTTTGTAACAGATAGGAATTAAATACTGTTTGTAACAAATAGGAAGTTTTATTGTATTAATGTTTGTAACATATATGAAGTTTTATTGTATTAATGTTTGTAACGGATAGTTTTTTCAGGAAAGTGTTAGGAGGTTTCACATATAATTTGTGTATAAATACTCCTCAATCGAAGCAGAAAAATATGAATGAATAGAAAGTATTTTATTATTCAGAAATTTTTGCTCCAGGTGGTCGTCTTCTTCCGTTCTTCGTTGGTGGTCTTCTTCCCCGTCGTTGATTAGCACAAAAGCAACAAACTCTGTCTCCCTGTCTCTTGTAGCGGGTGGGTTCGGTTTCTTTGTTGTGTGTGATTCAAACTCACTGTTCAAATAACTGCCATAAAAGAAGAAAAAAACCTATGTCGTATACGGGATTTGGGAGGCGTTCAGGACCCACCAAATCTTTCAACCCCACTGCTTTCTATTTCGGCCTCAACAACCCTTCTTCTCTCCCAACCCCACCTACTCCTCCTAAAAGAAAGTTATTTTCATTTTCAGCCAATGAAATCAACTCTATTTCCTCGGAAGACAGTTCTGAAGAGTAAGATATTAGGTGCAGTTGCACCTTTTTTGTGTGTTCATTATGCATGTATTTTATCTGAAATTTAATTTGTTTAAAGGACCTTTATTCTTATTGTGTCATCTAGTGTTCCTGAAGCCACTCTAAGCAGCAGGCCCATCAGCTCTTCTGTTCCTAAAAGAAAGTTATTTTCATTTTCAGCCAATGAAATCAACTCTATTTCCTCGGAAGACAGTTCTGAAGAGTAAGATATTAGGTGCAGTTGCACCTTTTTTGTTTTTGTTCATTATGCATGTATTTTATCTGAAATTTAATTTGTTTAAAGGACCTTTATTCTTATTGTGTCATCCAGTGTTCCTGAAGCCACTCTAAGCAGGCCCATCAGCTCTTCTGTTCCTAAAAGAAAGTTATTTTCATTTTCAGCCAATGAAATCAACTCTATTTCCTCGGAAGACAGTTCTGAAGAGTAAGATATTAGGTGCAGTTGCACCTTTTTTGTGTGTTCATTATGCATGTATTTTATCTGAAATTTAATTTGTTTAAAGGACCTTTATTCTTATTGTGTTATTCAGGGAAGAAGTGGTGCCCAAGGCAAAGCGTTTAAAGGTAGAACTAAGCAAATCTGAACAAAATAATGCTAATGTTGCTGACCAGAAGGCTTCTGCAAATAGTCATGAACAGTTTGTGTTGGAGCAGAAATATGTGGGGGCGCATTTAATGGATACAGCTGGAAACTTTACCAGTTGCCATGCTGTTTCTGATAAGGAAGGCTTGGAAGGATCCAATGTAATTATTGGTTTATTGGTTGCATGATATTATGTTTTTCTTGCTCAGTTTTGTATAAAATATGTCTCAAAGTGCATAAATTTTAGAAGGATAACTAAGTAAAATTAATTTGATTTTATGTGACCCCTTTGAATCTGCTATACATCGCTGGAAAGAAATTTGTGGAATTCGCTTTAGTTATGGTTTTGGTAATTATGTGACTAAGCTACATCTGATCAGAAATCCTAACCTTTTTATCTTGTTTCACTTTTACCAGTTACGTACCCAGGAACTTGCTTCTCTACATTCTGGTCTACAGAATAACCAAGGTCTCCCTGTTGCTCATGTTGCTAACGGGCTTGCTATGGAGGTACATTTCATGGATAGATGTGGAAGAGTTGTGTCTTCTCTCCCAACCCCACCTACTCCTCCTAGACTGGGAGTTACATCAAATGTTACGAGGACTGGACCTCTTTCTCAATCTCACCAATTGTCATCTAGTGTTCCTGAAGCCACTCTAAGCAGGCCCATCAGCTCTTCTGTTCCTAAAAGAACGTTATTTTCATTTTCAGCCAATGAAATCTCTATTTCCTCGGAAGACAGTTCTGAAGAGTAAGATATTAGGTGCAGTTGCACCTTTTTTGTTTTTGTTCATTATGCATGTATTTTATCTGAAATTTAATTTGTTTAAAGGACCTTTATCCTTATTGTGTTATTCAGCGAAGAAGTGGTGCCCAAGGCAAAGCGTTTAAAGGTAGAACTAAGCAAATCTGAACAAAATAATGCTAATGTTGCTGACCAGAAGGCTTCTGCAAATAGTCATGAACAGTTTGTGTTGGAGCAGAAATATGTGGGAGCGCATTTAATGGATACAGCTGGAAACTTTACCAGTGGCCATGATATTTCTGATAAGGAAGGCTTGGAATTGATGGAAACAGGTGTATCACAGGATGAGTCTCTGCTTCTTTACCAAGAACATGTAGATGAAATTGATGGAGTTAAAGAAAATTGTCAAGATGAAGAAATTGCTGAGGCCAAACTGAAGTTGTTCTTAAGGTTTTCATACATTGTTTCATTACACAGTTTTAGAGTTTTAGCATATGAATTACTCCTATATATGCCCTATTTGTTAATATTTTTAAGTCATTATATTTTATAATCCACATTTTTCTTCTTGTCTGCCCTGTCAGGTTATGGAGGAGGCGAGTGTCAAAATTAAGGATGTTACGGGAAGAGAGGCAATTAGCATCATATGCTGCACTAGACTCGATGACATTGGGGCTCCCAATTCGACGTTATATAGATGTAAGTTTGGTAAGGTTTTGTGAAGTTTTAGTAAATTGCTCTAGCCAGGGGAATGGCATTGGGGATGGAAGTCAATCAAAGATGATTGCTTCCCGGGGCACTTCCTTTAAAAATAAATTTGGTTGTTGCGGCTGAACAAAAATAATGAATCCCTTTGTTGATTCTTCACTTTAATTTCTAATTGGATATTTTAGCTGCTGTTGACCATTTCTGAATTCCTACTAATCCTGAATATTGTTACCGAATGAGTGAGACATACTATTTTTCCATAATTAAATACTGACACTGTATGAAGTATGAACATAAATATCATTAAGCAATTCTCCTTTGCTGTATTAGGAAGTTTTTGTGAATACCTAACCTTGACTTGATTTATTGATTTATTTATTATTGACTTTGGTGGCTTCCTTTTTCAATGTAGCAACCTAGCAACTTCCACAAGTTTGACATTGATATAGCTATCAGGAAGAGATATGAAAAACAGGAAAAATCATGGGCAAGACTTAATGTTTCCGATATAGTTGCTGGTATACTAGGCCGACGAAATCCAGATGCTAAATGCTTGTGCTGGAAAATAATTTTATGTTCTCAGATGAACATTGGACATGAAATGGGAGCAGCAGGCTTGTGGTTGACCTCAAAGTTGATGCCATCTAGCAATGATGATGTGGTTATTTCACCTCCTGGCTTGGTAATATGGAGGAAATGGATTTCTAGTCAATCGGACATTTATCCTACCTGCTGCCTGTCTGTAGTTAGGGATACAGCATTTGGTAGTCTAGATGAGGCTGTGTCCGGGGCAAGTGCAGTTTTGTTTCTTGTGTCTGAGAGCATTTCATGGAAACTTCAGAGAGTTCATCTTCATAATCTTCTGATGTCAATTCCCTCTGGGGCTTGCTTGCCTCTTCTGATCTTATGTGACTCATGTGACAACGGTTTCTCTTCTGTTATAATTAATGAGCTGGGCCTTCAAGACATTGACAAATCTCGGGTTAGTAGCTTTCTGGTTGTTTATCTTTGTGAAGACCAGCAAATGGGACACTTGGGTGGGTTTTTCAGTGATACACGATTAAGAGAGGGGCTGCAATGGTTGGCAGGTGAATCACCCTTGCAACCCAACCTTCACTGTGTGAAAACACGAGAACTTGTTCACACACATCTAGATTCCTTCTCAGGGGTGCTTGACATCAGCAGAAACTCCAATTTGGGTCCTAATGACTGTATCTCATTGTTCAATGAAGCCTTAGATTGCTCAGCGCAGGAAATTGCTGCTGCTGCCAGTTCAAATCCTGTTGGTTGGCCATGTCCAGAGATTGGTTTACTTGACAAGTCTTGTGATGAAGATATAGTAGTTGAAAGGTTCTTGCCAACTTCGGGATGCAGCTCAAATGTGAAAAATGAACCAATTATTTGTGCTTTGCAAAACTGTAAGCTCCCTTCTTTTCCCAATGATTTATCCTGGCTGGCCAAAGGTTCTACAGTTCGACATGAGATTGAGAACCAGAGGACACAGCTTGAAAATTGCTTGATCCAGTACCTGACTCATACTAGTAAGATAATGGGAATTTCATTGGCAACAAAAGAGGCACATGTCATGGTGCAAACCTGTGCCAGACTTGAGCTTTGTGGCTCAAGCTATCGTGTAGTTCCACATTGGGGCATGATGTTTCGTCGAATTTTCAATTGGCGATTAATGTGTTTATCTAGTAAAGAAATCTCCATGGCTTACATCTCAGAATGTCATCATGTTTCTCTTCCAAATATGGACTTGGATGCATGTTTATTTTCATCTTATTATCCGAACTCTTTAGATGAATTAATCAGTGTTAGCTGCAACTATCCTCTTCCTGTTAATGGTCAATCAAGGCCTGAAGCACTTCAACGTCTTCCACAGAGGGATTCAAATGATGTATTTCATGAGAATGTTAACCTGAAGGATGCTGAAAGCAATCTTCGACTTGATAAATATCCTAGCATAAATACAATTTCGTCACATGCTTTAAACAATGCTAATAGTGGAGCATTAATGAATGGGAAACCAACCAAAGAAGCTGACAAGTTAAGCAAGCTGTTGGAGCAATGTCACCGGCTGCAGGATGCCATAGATACGAAGCTGTCTATATACTTCTAATGGGCATACCGCTTTTCAATGTTTTATTTTTGTATGTGAATGTTGATTCATAGGAAATTGTAAGACAAGTATATTGTAACAAGTGTTTTTGTTGTTATTTCGTTTTCATTTGTCTCTGAGCTATGAAACATGACATTGATTTCATCTTTAAAAAATTCTTCAATTTAATCTTAATTAAAAAAGTGACATCAAACTCCCCTTTAATTATAGAAAGATGGCATTAATCCAGTCTATTAGTGATAGGAAATAACATTAATTTAGTCTCTTAATCTCCCTACGAAAAAAAGATTTTGATGTTACTTTATATGATAAAAGACTAAATTAATATTATTTGCCTTTCAAGAATGAAAGCAGTGTCAACTCAACATTTAATAGTTAAAATGAACGTCTACTATTTGTTTATTTAATTTATCCAATCCTGTGACGTCCTTTCCCTTCAAGTCATGTATATTTATGGATGAAGTGTATAATTGAAAATATTATTAGGAAAATATTGTTATCTGATATCATTTACATATTTTTTTATTACTATTATCCAATATATGCATCAAACTTTTTTTTGGTAAACTATGCATCGAACATTATGCATATTAGATAACTTATTCTAGAAATAGCACGTTAAAAAATAGTTCATAATGATACTGATCCGGATATAATATAAGCCAACACCAGGGCCCAATAGCTTGTGAAGGCCCGAACCTATTAAAGGGTCCCGAACAAGGTACAAAGGACAAGTACGGACGTGATGACCCTATCGTGACCCAATAGCGCGATGACCACATCGCGGCCCAACAACACGATGACCCTATCGCGGAGTTCTACATGGATTGAACCCATCGCGCCATACAAGGCACGATGACGTCATCACGACACATAAGACATACTTATCCTCCACGCAACGGGATACCTTCTACAGACAATAAACTTAAGGGTTAAGGCAACACCACCGCGCCCTCGTACCAGTAAACAATGGACAACTCCTGCTCGCCGTAACTCTACTACTAGACACCATGGCGGCAAGCTCCTTAACATTAAAACCATGACAGCTACACTCCGTTGGCACTAAGGAACCATTGCCTTTACCATGAAGCAAGGCATCCTCCAGAGCATACGACTCAGCTACTATATAAACACATTATGTACCACCAAGGTACGATTATCCTTTACTTTCATAACATAAACACCTGTCTCTGATACTGACATAAGCATCGGAGTGTCTTCGCAGGTACCCCATCTGGTACAACGTGAAAGACGAAGGATCAAGAGCACAAAGCTCGCCCCAACAGTAGATATCAGGCCCAATACAGAAGTAATCCAGGAGTCTCAACCGTGTGTGATTTGGGCTTAATACGTATTGGGGCTATCCTTACCGTATTTGGTCCGATCAAATACCTAGGAGAAAAATATATGAATATGAAAGATTTCATATTTAACATTACAATGAAAAGAGTTATTTCAAAAAATTTAATTACAAAGAATGGACTCTTCATATAAAAAAGTTTATATGATGTCCATTGCTTATTAGTACATTAATTATCTTGTTGTGTTCTCAATATTATTTTCGTGTTTTCCGAAAGGCGTGGGATGCCCATGACATGTCATACACAGTTCCCTTTCTCAATGTATGTAACTTCATTTAAAATGTAACTATTCATCAAGAAGAAAATAAGATTTCCTTCTCATTTTATAAATTTAAAACAAATGACAATCAACACCATTTGACTAATTTATTTTGTAAAAAGCATTGTTAATGACCGCAGCAACCTCATATCAATACTATTTTAACCTCAATCACCTAAGAAAGATGTGTGAATTATTTTAACATAATCATAAATTCTAATAATTTTGCTATTCTTTTTATAAGCCAGGGAGTCAAAATGAAATTTTTATAAAATTGAAATAAAAATAAAAAGTAAGTTAATTGAATACAGATTTTTTTATTTAAACTTCAATAAAATAACATAATCCAATGAAACAAATGCCAAAATTTAAATAAAATAACATTTTTGTTTAAAAAAGTAAAATGATTAAACTGTCATACACAAATTCATTCTTATCTATTAAAATATGCTTTATTTAATTAGAATAATTAAATCTTTTAATATATTCTTTCTTAAAGAATGAGCCGTGTTAATTTTAATTTATTTTTTAAATTTCAACATAATTTAAAAAATCATTCTTACATATATTTTTATAATTTTAAATATTTTCCATTCCATTTTTTTGAATTTCACTTGAATTAATTATATAAACGCACATGATAATTTTATTTTTTAATCTATTTATAATATTTTAACTAAATTTAAATATTCAAAATGCACATGATAGATATAAAACACAATTTTTTTTTCTTTTTGATAAATCATATGTATCTTCTATAGGAGACAATTTTGTTCGAGTCGGGAACATCCAAATCATAATAGAGCTTATTTATAAGGACTTAAACCCAAGACCTTATTTAAGCGGAATGAAGCATCTATAACTTGAAACAACTAGGTTTGCTTATAACACAATTTTCAATTAGGCATAGCTTTGTGTTTTTTGTTAACTGATTCCCCTTACTTAAAAAAGATTATAAAAAAAAACACTTTTTGCAGCTATTTTATTTATCCTTGAAAGGGTTTAAACATTTTGTCTATTTGTTGCGTGCATGATTTTTTATTTAAATTCTAATAAGAGGAAGTATATGGTATATATTGGGGATCACATCACATTATACATGAGATGCCTAATTGGTATCTAGGATGAATCTTACAAACTACAACTAATGGGTATGGAACACCAACACATAATGATTCAAGTTGGATGGATAAAATGGAGAAATACTTCAGGCGTGATCAATGATGGCAAAGTGCCTTTCAAACTGAAAGGGATTTCTATTGTGCAACTATAACACCAATGATGCTTTATGGTATGTTAGTATATAGGTGTCCTATAGACAATCTGTTTTATCAGATGAACACATTTTTCTATTTAGTATTTCATGATTAATAAATATGAGCAAACTTTATCTTTATCATATTTATGTCTCGCCAATATTTTACTGTTAATATGTGTTTAAAGATGAAGACCCTAAGAATAGAACAGGTGTTCACTCGGGGATCTATGATAAGGATCATGATCATGAGGACTCGAGGACACTGAATGTCTATTACCTAAAATCTGTTCTTGGTCTTGAATCACCAAGAAAGGGTATTGGTGATCTCAATAAGACTAGTACGACATCATCTACTTGTATGGAGATACAAGGTAGGGAGCTCATGGAATGCAGGCATGGTGATGCCTTAGCTGATGTCATGGGTGGATCTGTTGGAGAACAGATAGCACTGAACTGACCCGCTTAGAGACTCCACAAGGATTCATTGTGGATAATATCATTGGATTTGTAAAGTCTCTAAACGTTTGGTAGTGCGGATCATCCTAGACTTAAGGATGTCATCGAATACTATGTCCTAGAGTTATACTTTGACTGTACAACTTTATCCGCCTGAAAATGGGGAGAACGGTGTACTCTTGGGTATAACTCGAATACATAAGTATAGATGCACATGTCGAAAGGACTCACAATCCTCTATAAGGGATTAGTCGTTCACAAAGACCGGTAGGGCTGAGAAGACTTCTAGTTGACTCGGGAATCTATGCATAGTAAGAGATCATGAAGAGTCATGATATGTCTTAGAGTCAATAGAAGAAGATTCCTAGTTCTTGTGAAATATTATATTTAGTCAATAAAGAGAGATGATACTCTATCCTTGCTCTCGACTAAATGTGAATGACGATGTGAGGGATAATGCTGGCACGATATCCAAATCAGAAAGGTAGATCACTTGATCAACTCAATTAGTTCTGGGGCTACAAAGCATTGCTAGAGTATCATGTCGTCATTAAATGGATTGGGCCTTTTAAAGGAGTTTAACTGGTTCAAGTTTATTTATGTCAGTAACTAATTGAGCCTAATGGGTCACACACAAAGGTTATTCCTTATTGCAAGTTATAGCAAGTTTTGACAAATAATGAGTTATTGGGCTTTGTCGAGATTATGAATCAAGTTGGGTTGGAGTAGGGACTCCAAGCCCACTTGATCCATGCGCCCTTTTGGGGCATTAGTGGTGAAAGAGTTTTCTCCACTAATGGGCCCAAATATGATGGTAGGCCAAAGAGGCCTTGGGGCATGAATCCTAGTAAGTCAAAGAGTTGACTTACCAAAATAAGGGTTTGGGCAAATTTGAAATTTGAATTTGAATTTCGAATTCGAATTACGAACTGAGATAATATTGAATTTATATTTGAGTTTTAATTTCAAATTGGAATTTGAAATTTGAATTTGAATTTTAAATTCTATGAGTTTAGGTTGTTGAGAATAATTTAAAATTATTTAACGGAATAATCAAATAGAGATTGGATGAAGATTCTCTCAACTACTCTTTCATTTGAATTCGGAATTTAAATGAATACTATTGCAACAAAATTTATGAGGAAAGGAAAGGAATTAAAGGGGCGCATAATTAAAGGGAGAAAATCAAGGAAAGTCCCTCTCATCATTCAATGTGTGCGCCTAATTAAAGGAGACTGATGTGGGGCGCCTAATTAAAAGGAGAGAATCAAGGAAAGTCCCTCTCATCTTTTAATTTGTGCGCCTAATCAAAGGGTGGCGCTGATGTGGTTGATCAGATTATATAAAGACATGATGCTACATCTCTCCTGTACGTAAGTGATTCTACAGCTCCAACCTTTCCTCTTCTCTCTGTTGTTGCACCATCACCTAGCCTCAAGACACCATTACAGTCTTGATAAAAATAATCCAAACAATTGGTAGCTCTTCCTTGCATGCGCCTAGCCAGCCATCGAGGATAAGGAGGGATCAAGGAGAAAGAGTTCTCGCTAGCAAGAAGGAGATAACCGTGTGGATCACCGTTGGAGTGCGTCATCCTTTTGCGCCTACAAGTGAAAAGGTAATTCGGAAACCCTATATCGTTTCAACGTAAATCATTCATACATGGGGTGTATAGATGGTCTATGCTTCCACTGTGAAATTTTTTATTTTTCCACCCATGTATGCGCTCCATAGTTTGACTATGGTGCCGCTTTCGAACCTTTATGGTAGTGAATATTAGGCAGTAAATTACTAGAGCAAAAATTTAGTTTAATTTAAATGAGAAGTTGAGGCGGATGATTGGACATCCAAGAAAAGATAAGATTAAGAATGGCTGAACAAATGTATTTGGGAGAAAGTTGCTATAGTCCCTATAGAGGAGAAGATAATAGAAACTTGTCGAAGATGGTTTGGTTATGTGAGGAGAAGACAAACATGTTAAGAACCTTGGGATACACCACCCCAAAAGCTAGCTCAAAGGGTGGGAGTGCCCAAGGCCTTATAAAGGCCACATTAGATGCATATACAACCAATGTGGGCTATATATCTCAACACGCCCCCTCACACGAGAACCCATTGGGCTTGAAGAGTGGATGATGCAACAGGCCCAACCTACCTGTGGTAAGAGAGTCCACAAGAGAAAGTGGCGGACGGGGAGACTCTGATACCATGTTAAGAGCCTTGGGATACACCACCCTAAAAGCTAGCTCAAAGGGTGGGAGTGCCCAAGGCCTTATAAAGGCCACATTAGTTGCACATACAACCAATGTGGGACTATATATCTCAACACAACATAGTGCCAATGCGAAAAGTAAGCCAAATGGAAGATAATCCAATTAAAAGAGGTAGAGAAAGATTGAAGAAAACTTTTGGAAAAGCCACTAAATACCTTACTCTAGTGGATTTGGTTTTGAAAGAGCCCAATACAAATAGCATCATTAGATTCATGTAGTTGACTCTACCTAGTGGGATAAGGCTTGGTTGTGGTTGCATACATGATTTTGTGCATGTTAGTGTTTGTCATGAACCAATTATAGCAAAATCTTAAGCTGTTGGATGGAAGCACATGCAGTTTTATATCTCACACAGTCACACCCGTTCATATAAGAGTATTTTGGGTTTGAAGCATAGATAGTATACAAGCCCGTCCTACCTTGTGATGAAACTTAATTTCTATTTAGAAAAAATGAGGGAAACGAAGATTGGACAGTAGACTACATAGTTATAGAGGCTCTAATAGCATGTCATGAATCAACTATCCCGAAAGTTTGAGCTATTGGGTGAAAGCATATATCTAATGACCTTAATGTCTGTGTATGAACTTTTGTGAGCAAGATCAACCCTGAAAATAGTGCTATGGAGAAATGAGTAATACTATACTGACATGCTAGAATTCCGATAGAATCCCTACAATTCAATTTATCCTTTTGGTGATACTTGTAATGTTTCTTCAATTTTTTTCTCTTCACACCAAAAGAAAAATGTTCCATATGTTGTGGTAAAAAAAAAGTTGCATCTTTTATCCATCATTTATTTAAAAGAAATCAGGTATATAACTTCGGCAAAAAAATTTAAATATTTTTTTTTAAAATAATTACATAAATATAGTTATTTTGAAATTATTTACACAAGTATAGCAGTTAAACAAGCCCAAATAGGGCGTGACCATTTGGACAGAGACACGCCCAAGTGGGGCGTGAGTGATGAAAGAAATACGCCCAGATGAGACATGAGTTGAGCGGAGAGGGACACGCCTAGATGAGGCGTGACCCAAGAGGGAAACACGCCCATCTTAGGCGTGATCGCATACTTAGAAAAACAATTTGACAGTGAGCTATTTTTTTAATGGAACATTCAGCTTCAATGAGCTATTTTTTTAATGGAACATTCAACTTTTAGTGAGCTATTTTTTATTTCAATAGGTGGCGTGAAACTTTAGCATTTCGACCGGAGACTATTCAACAACTTTCTTTTTCTTTTTCTTTTTTTCATATCCAACACCATTTCATTTATGATACCACCATCCCTGTCCTCACTTGTGGTTCTCACAATTATTTTTATAAAAAAAAACATTAATCATAAATGGGGTTGCACCTCTCATGCAACTGCAACACTTTCACCTCTCCCGCAGAACCATAACGGGGCTCACCATGTATTTTTGAAAAATAAAACAAAAAATTAAGCAATAATTTTTCCTATGTCTATCCCATAAGAACACACTTCTCCTGTGAAAGGAGAAGTGTTTTTCCCATCATAAATTAAGAAAAAGGAAGTTTATTGTGACTTTTGAAACATTGGATTTAGAACATGACACATACAAAGCCAAGTTAAGTCGAGCAAATCTTCACGTGTACGATTGAAAGTTATGTTTTGAAAATATCTGTTGAACTTCGGAGAGAGATGACGTCAGAAGATCTTGGCCTTCAAGACAAGTACAAAATCAGTGGCCTTTAACCAAAATAAAAGAGAAAATAAAAATCAACGGTCTCTCCAAAGCTGGAAGGGAAAAATCAATCAATCAATCAATATAAGCAAATCTCGTTCACGCCCAGATTGGGTGTGTCTCCCTCTTGGGTCACGTCCAAATAGGGCATGTCTCATTCCTCTCGGGTCACGCCTATTCTAAGCGTGTCTCTCTTCTGGGTCACGCCTGTTTACGGGCGTGAGTGATCATGCCTATTCTAAGCGTGTTTGAGTGTAATAGATTCATATTTAATTTCAAAATGACTATATTTACGTAATTTTTTATTAAAAAAATAATAAATTAATTTCTTTGCCATATAACTTCATTTAAAATGTAACTATTGATTTTCTTTCTCATTTTATAAATTTAACACAAATGACAAGCAACATCATTGGACTAATTTATTTCATAAAAAACATGGTTAATGACCGCAACAACCCCATATCAATATTATGTTAACCTCAATCACCTAAGAAAAATGTGTAATTATTCCAACAGACTTGTAAATTCTACTAATTTCATCATTCCTTTTATAAGCTAGGAAATAAGAATGAAATTTTTATAAAATTGAAATAAAAATAAAAAGTAAGTTAAATGAATAAAGTTTTTTTATTTAAAATTCAATAAAATAACAAAATCAAATGAAACAAATGCCAAAATCTAAAAAAAAAAACATTCTTGACATAATTAGGCATAGCTCTCTCAAATTTTTAATTTTTGTATTTGGAGGACTTACATCCAAGACCTTACTTAAGCGGAAAGAAGAATGTATAACTTGAAACAACTAGGTTTGCTTATAACACAATTTCTAATTAGGCATAGCTTTGTGTTGTTTGTTGCCTGCTTCCCCTTACTTAAAAAAAACTACCACTTTATGAAGTTATTTTATTTATCCTTGAATACATTCAAACATTTTGTCTGTTTTTTGCATGCATGATTTTTTTATTTAAATCAAGTAAGAGGAAGTATATGGTATATGCCAGTTAGACAAGATGTTGGTCAACTATGTTTTAGAGGTAAAAATTAGGGATCCGTCACATTATACAATAAGATGCCTAACTTAGGTCTCTGGGATAAATCTTACAAACTGCAACTAATGGATATGGAACACTAACACATAGGGATGTGCATGGGTCGAACCAAACCGGATTTTTTGAAAAATCGAACCGAATTGGTTTAAATGGTTCGGTTCGAAAGTGGTTCGGTTCGGTTCAAAACTGGTTCGGTTCGGAAGTGGTTCGGTTCAAAACTGGTTCGGTTCAAAACTGGTTCGAATCAGAAGTGGTTCAGAACCGGTTCGGAAGTGGTTCGGGTCGACCCTCTTTTGAAAAGAGAAAAAAAATAAAAAATAAAGTTATAAAAATTAATTTGGTTCGGTTCGAAAGTGGTTCGTTTCGGTTCGGAAACGGTTCGATTCTTAAACCGGTTCTAAAACCGGTTCGGTTCTTAAACCGGTTCTAAAAAAGTGGTTCGGTTCATGAACCGGTTCTTTAAAAATCGGTTCTTTAAAAACCGGTTCGGTTCATGAATTGGTTTTTAAAAACCGGTTATTTTATGGGGCGGTTCGGTTCGGTTCATAGTTCGACCCAATATTTTGGATATTTTGCACAACCTTAAACAGAACACAAAAAATTAAGCTATTAAGAGTCATTTGATAGTTTTAAATATTACTTTTTTTTTAATTAATATCCAAAAAAAAATATTACTTTTTTAACAAGCCCCTGGAATATAAGTCCTTTAGAATTGAAATGTGAATAATTTACAGGCCCACCACCCAAAAGCCTTTTCTTTCGTGATTGAAAACATGAAACATTTACATGCCTACAACATCAAAGAACTCATTTTAGGGATTGAAACATGGATTTTTTTCCTTTTTTATTAGAAAACAAGGGGTGGTGACAATCAAATTCATCGCCACTTGGTCATAGTCTCTAATATCATTATAAGTAATCACTTCATCTAAAAGCTCAAGTTGTTAAGTGTCATGTTAGTGGTTTTATATATTACTTCTCGAATATGGACCTCATACCATAATTCTTTTCGCTTGAACTATGAAGCATGATATCACTTTTCTATTGTAACGCCCTATTTGCAGCCGATTAATTAACTTTCATATGATAATACGCACAATATACTTTATAAATTAAATGTGGAAGCTAACTAGTTAACCTTTTTTCTTTTTACTTATGTATTGCAACCATATCTACTCTTTTTACATTTCGCGGACGACATTCCGTCTATTTTTCAAACTATTAGGATTAATTCCCATCCTAGAAATTTTCACCTGATTAACTATTTACCAATATACAAGCATGCTACAAAAATGAATAAACATCTTGCCTAACCATCCACGACATACTATGAAGCATCGACACTTCAAAAACCCAGACGTGTCGTGTCCGACACTCTCCGACACTCCCACACTCCCCAACACTCAAACACGCATTATAGAAATTCAAAAAAGGTTCAAAGATTGCGTTGCGTTGAGTTTTTAGTTCCAACTATTAGATTCGTTGGATTACGATTACCATTTTATTGAGTTTAATATAAATATTTGGGATATCTTATGTTTCTTTGCAAAACTGATAAATATTACAAGTTTAGTTTTTTTTTTTGTTAAATTATTGAATATTAAATATAATATTACTACATAAATTAAAATTATTATTTAATATCAAAACATGTCCTAACTTGTCGAAATCTAACATTTTTTAGAATTAACGTGTCGAAGTGTCGTGTCGTGTCGTATCGTGTCACGTGTCCCGTGTCGGTGTCGATGCTACATAGACGGCATAGGCTGTCTCGTAGTAATATTATCTCCATATAATATCCATGATGTTACTTAAATAATTATATCATATAAACAAAAGAGATGCAATTAAATAAGTAACATAGACCTGACTATGCATCACTACAACATATACAGACTAGCAGCATGGCATAGACATCACCTATGCTCTCAAAATAATGACATGACATATAGATACATATCCAAAATAATGACATCGCATATAGATCATATCCAAAATTAAACCATGCCAAATACATATCAGCATATCAATCAAATCACATTATCATGTCAGATAGTATCTCTCCTCTGGCCTCTTGCCACGCGATGCCTCAACAACATCAACTCCTGTACCGGAAATGATAGTCTCTATAATGCGGGGTGAGATAATATAATTACCTCAGTCAGCTAGGGACCCTTAGAGGGCTCCTCCACCCCTAAGCTCATTTCTGCATAAGCACAGTATAAAAATTCATGCATGCATCAGAATATGTATGACAATGCAGTGTGCAATAATGTAATCCTACTGGCCAAAGAATATAAACTGTATGAATTCCGCAAGGAAACACCATCTCATACTATGCATAAGGAAACATCATCTTATGCCTCACACAAGGAAACACCGTCTTGTCTGGCACACAAACATACATTCATATACATGCAGCATAAAACAAATAATATCAACACCCTCCCTCGGAGTTTGGTGGAACAAACGGGGGATTAACCTCAAGGACCGAAAGCTTACCTCGCAAGCAGTGTCCTCTAATAAACCTCGTGTCCGAATAATCCGAACCACGATCAACCTAGTTCCAAATTGTGAAGACAATTAGTACATAACTAATCTATCACATTCAGTTTCCAATACTACACATACAAGACACCTACACTTGATTTTGAGTGCAATTTATCAAAGTGTTCTACATGGCAATTTCATAATTTTTTCTTTTACGGAACCAATCTCAAGCAAGTTTAACAAAAGGACTCACTTATAAATCTTCCCCCAACTACTCATACCATTTTTTTTTCGAATTTGACATATAGCCAAAAAAACCATGATTTTCTATAGTGAGCTAAATAGTGATTTCTTTTTTTTTTCGTTTTTCATCAAGAAGCAATCGTAAGCAATCCTAAGCATATTTAATAAAGGAAGCTATATCCAAATCACTCTTTAACTATCCATACCATAAATTACCTCAATGTAAAAAATTCACAAATCTCCAACTCAAGCAAATATGGATTCCAATCTGTGGAAATCGCTCAAATCAACGTTGGGATCAACTATACAACATGAATATACCACAAACAACCATCATAATCTATAAAATACTCACATTTTCATGCATTATTCATCACAAAACCTAAAATTCTTAAAATTTCATGAAAACAAGAAAAAAGAGGTAATTCCTTAGCACAATGTACCCAAGAATGAAGGGAAAAGCTTAATCTAAGCTCCCATGGCTTCAAGCTCCATCAAAACCCATATTTTCCATGAAATTGGAAATCTTTGGGGAAGAGGAAATCTCTCTACAGTGAACCACACACAAGAGTATGGGTGCCAATGTATTCCTCTCAAAATTTCTCACACGTTTGGCTTTGGAACGAAGTGATTTGGAGGTCTCTAGCTCTCTCTACGGATTTTGGAAAATTTCACTCAAAAACTTTTTTTTCTCCCTCACTATCGAGTCCGCTGGAAGACGAAGAAGAAATAAGAAATTTTTGAAACTTTTCACTTTACACAGGTTAAGTGAAATTCAACTAGGTCAAATCCTCTCTCTTCCTTCATGTCTTCCTCAGAGCGTTCTTCTGCTTCCTCATTTGTTCCCAATACTCAGTCCTCTGGAGACAACTTAAGCATGCAGATTACTAGTCACCGGTTGAACGGCAAAAATTTTCTGCCATGGTTTCAATCTGTTAAGTTGGTGATCCAGGCAAAAGGAAAGATGGGTTATCTTGAGGGAAAAATGAAGAAACCTGTTGAGGATTCTCCTGATTATGAAAATTGGGAGATTAATAATTCCTTGGTAATGGCATGGCTGACTAATTCCATGGAACCACATATTGGCCAAACCTATTTGTTCTTCGACACTGCCAAGGAGATTTGGGATACTGTTCAACAAAATTATTCAGATCTTGAAAATACCTCTCAAGTCTTTGAACTGAGAAATAAGTTGAGAGACTTTCGTCAAAAAGGTATGACTATTACTGAATATTTTACTGCACTAACAAATTTATGGCAGGAATTGGATCTTTATTATGCATCCAATCTTAAAGGATTGGAAGCTAATACCCAATTTAAAAAACACTTGGAGAAGGAAAGACTGTATGATTTCCTTGCCGGACTCAACCGAGATCTTGATGAGGTTTGTGGTCGAATATTGGGGCAGCGACCGTTACCCTCCCTTGCTGATGCCTTTGCTGAAATTCGTAGAGAAGCCAGTAGACGGAGAGTTATGCTGGGAGAAAAAGAGTCGCTTGATAAGTCTGATGATATGTCTGCATTAGCTGCCAACCGTACCATTGACCGTTCCTCTGAAGAATCAAAACGGGATGGTCGTCCATGGTGCACCCATTGCAATAAAATTGGTCATACCCGTGAGAAATGTTGGGAAATCCACGGGAAACCTGCAAATTGGAAGCCCAAAGGAAAAAGTAAAGGTCTTGCATATCAGGTCTTTACTGATGACAAGGTTGATGAGCCTAATGCATCCTCTAACTCTGATGGTGTCTTTCTTAGCAAGACTCAGTTTGAACAATTTCAGAGGCTTTTGACTCAACCTCCTAAAGCCACTAGTAATGTGGTCCAGCAAGGTACAGCTTTTCATGTTGATAGTCAAAATCATTGGATCCTTGATTCTGGAGCCTCTGATCATATGACAGGTAATCTTGGCTTGTTTTGTTCATACACTCCATATTCTGAACCCTCTAGGGTCAAGATCGCCGATGGCAGTTTTTCCCAGATTGCAGGACACAGAACCATTAAACTTTCTGAGCTGATTAATTTAACATCATTTCTTTATGTTCCTTCTCTGACTTGTAATCTCATTTCCATAAGCAAGCTGACTTCTGAGTTGCATTGCTTTGCTAAATTCTTTCCACATGGTTGTGTTTTTCAAGAACAGGACTCGGAGAGGAAGATTGGCAGTGCTAGAGAAGATGGTGGACTTTACTACTTTGAGGAGGATGTGACTCATGAAGCCGTTTTCGTAGAAAAAAACTCCATGTTTCCTTTTGATTCATGTAATGATGTTATGCTGTGGCACCGTAGGCTGGGCCATCCAAATTTTATTTATCTTCAGAAGTTGTTACCAAACTTATTTATTAATAAAAGTCCTAGTTTGTTTTCTTGTGATATTTGTCAACTTGCCAAACATACTCGTGCTCATTATCCTTCTAAAGTTCACCATGACTCTTCCCCATTTTCCTTAATTCATAGTGACATATGGGGTCCAGCCCGTGTTAAAAATATTTCAGGTACTCGATGGTTCATTACCTTCATTGATGACCATTCCCGAGTTTGTTGGGTATATCTTCTAAAGGACAAGTCCGATGCTGCATCCGTGTTTCAAAAATTTCATGCCATGGCTCAAACACAATTCCAAGTTGCTATACAAACTCTTCGTACAGATAATGGCAAAGAGTACTTTAACTCTATTCTTGGAGAATATCTTTCCCAACATGGCATCCTTCACCAAAGCTCGTGTCCTGACACACCCCAACAAAACGGAGTTGCGGAAAGAAAAAACCGACATCTCCTTGAAGTTGCTCGAGCTCTTATGTTTACCACGAGTGTTCCTAAATATCTTTGGGGAGAGGCGGTTCTCACTGCCTCGTATCTGATAAATCGAATGCCATCTCGCATTCTAAAATTTCAGTCTCCTCTTTCTCGTCTTTGTCGTACCTTCTCTTCCTTCCGAGGCGTCTCCTCCTTACCTCCCAAGTTATTTGGTTGTGTTGTATTTGTCCATATTCCCTCCCATCAACGGTCTAAGCTTGATCCTAAGTCTCTCCAGTGTGTCTTTATTGGTTATTCTCCTACTCAACGTGGCTATAAGTGTTATTCACCCTCCCTTCGTAAGGTTTATGTCTCTATGGATGTCACCTTTTCTGAGAATGACTCTTTCTTCCCCGTGACTTCTCTTCAGGGGGAGTCTATAGGAGTAGATGAAGATCAGTCATGGGAACCTAGTGATGCCACAGTATTACCTCTATTTTTGGAAACAGGGTGAGCTACAGAATCCACACCATCAGGAGCCTCCTCAAAGTGGGGACAAGTTTATAGCAGGCGAACGTCTCCTCAAAGTGTGAATAACCTAGAGCCTCTACACTGCCAGGATTCTGAACCATGTTCTAGTTCCAGCACCCCAACACTTGAGTGTCATGATGAAAATGATCTAAACTTGCCTATTGCTCTCAGAAAAGGTACGATCTTGAACTCATCCTATTTCTAATCATATTTCATATGGAAAGTTGTCCCCAGGGTTTCGTGCTTTCAATACTATGTTGGATAATACAAAGATACCGAGAAATATACATGAGGCTCTCTGTAACATCCCGTTTAATTAGTAGTCTATTTAATTGTCAAACAGGATTGTGGTAGAGTACTTGCCTTCGGATTATACAAATGTTTGCTTTAGGACGAAGTTAAATTAAATTAGGGAATTATTTGATATTACCTTGGAAGGTGAGTACCTATTTTATGCATGAGGCATTCTAGTTATGAGTTTAGGAATAATTTAATTATAACATATAGAAAGCATAACACTACTTAGAATTATATGAGTACTCATTAAAGGCATGTGATTAATTTTATTGCAAGGATTAAACTCTTAGTTAATAATTTAGTGGGCTAGTGCATGTGTTGGGAAAGCCTTGAACATAATGTTGGAACCCATTCCTTCCCTTTGGGCCACGGCCCAAACATAAAAGGGTGAACCCCATTTAGCCTTAAAATATCTCTACACTTCTCCATCGGTTATCATAAAAGGGAATCAAACCGCATGAATCTCTATTGGTTCACTTATTATGCATGCATCTTTATTGGCTGAAAATTCCTCCCTTATCCAACTCATTTTCGGCTGATGCATGGACACCAAGTGTCAAAGAAAAATCTCTCCATCTACTGTGCATGTCCGCCACCTGCATCTCGTGGGACACTTGGCCTCCACCCTCTTTGTGTTCAGCCGAGCCTCTTTCCTCCCTATAAGTCTGCACTTCTCCTTGTGTCAAAGAAAGACCAACTCCTGCGCATTGTCCTCCAAGCACCTCAAGGGAAGTGTAACCCTCTGCCATTTCTATTGTCCTTCATGACCGTAGGCACCTTGAGAAGAGCCAAAGAATTGCATCTTCTACTCTTCCACTTATTTCCCAAAGCCGTGAGTATTCCTTAGGCAAGTCCCATAAACCGTAAAGCATACCTTCCTCCCTTGTACAGCCACACTTCCAACCGAAGGCTTGCAGCAATTCCTCCTCATTTATGTCACTGTTATGAACAGCAAATCCATGTCCCTTCTGTGTATTTAGAGCAGAGGGTGAGTCATTCAGTTCATCACAAAAACCGTGATGCTCTTGAGAAGGACCAGCATGGTAGCTTCCATCTTTTTTCACTCGCTGGGCGGCTGAATGCAGCGGCCAAGGGGACTGCACACTAGCCTTCCATCCCTCTCTCTTGTTCGGCAGGAGGGCATCCATAAGTAGGTGAAGTTTTTCTGCTGCCCTCTTGTTCCTTCTCTCTCAATCGGTCCTGATCTAGCTTATTTCCTTTTTGCATGCATATGATCCAGTTTTGTTTGAGTCCCCCTACGTCCCCGGCACAGCTAGACCAAGTTCCTGGAGCTTTGGGAGAGGGAGGTTGTCAACCTTTCCCAGATTTCGTAGCCTACCTCCCTTCTGTGCGTTGAACCGTGAGCCTTGTTGAGAGAAAAAAAATTCCACGTTCAAGCTTCCATCTTCCCTCTGTGTCATTCTACCGAGCTACAACCAGAGAAGGATGAGGTTCTACCTCTTCCCGTTCTCCCTGCTCCTCCTCTTGTGTTCGGTTGAGAACTTCCATTCAAGGAGGTGATGTATTCTTTTCTTCCATCTCTCATATCTGCTTGAGTTGGTCAGATTGAAGGTTACTCTGCAGGTGTTTAATTTGGTAATGAGTTAGCAAATTCTTTTACCCTGCACGCAGCTGTAGATTAGAACCTGAAAGCGTTGGAGAGGAAGCATGCTATTCCTTCATTAAGCCGGTAGTTTTGTGTACTTCTAGAAGGTAAGAGCTGAACCTACACTCCTACTCTACTCCATTGCTTCGGTTAAGGGGATGGATTGATTTGTGAATTTCTCCTCTCTTTCCCTACACTGTTCGATCACAACATGTTTTAAGACTCCTTAGCGCACCCCTTAGGCCTAGAAGAGCTAGTATTAAACTAAAATTCTGAATATCCGTATTTGATTCAAAGAACCGAATTTGCATTGAAGTGAGACGTTGGAAATTTAATGATATTGGTGGGTAGGTATAATGAGTAGTCATAAAATAAAGAAAAAAAAATATAAACAAAAAATAGGGACTGTTCTGGTTGAGTAGCATGATGAAACTCGAATTGATAGGCATGGAGAACTTGATATTTTATTGCTATTAACAAATGGATAAAATGATTGGAAGTCAGAAATGGTTGGATAAAAAATAACCCTTTAACAGTAGGCTGTTTTGTTGGATTGTATGATGTTTTGGCCATTCCTCTCCTTTTAAATCTGACCCCCCTTCGAGCAACACTAAGACTGGATGTTGGTAAGCTTAAAATGAAATTGTAAACTTGAACCATGGCCTTCCTAATGGTACTAGACCAGCCTTGGATTGGAAATTTTGGTTAAAATTGTCATGCATTGAAACTGTATGGTCCGCCAACTTTAGACCCTGCTTGTTCCACTTGGACTTTGTAGGAACTAGTTGGTGAATAGGTGAAATGTGTACCCCTAGCTTCCAGCCGTTCTGAGCCTGCAAGTGTGTTGTTGTGTTGTTTATTCTATTATTTCTGCCAATTAATTCTGCCATGATAGAACCGTTTGGGTTTTGGAGTCACACACACACAAAGAATCATGTTGAGCATGAAATTGGTTCCCTCTTGTAGGACCTTTTCTGTTCTGTGAAATAATAGAAGTTAACTAGTAAGTATGTGTAATGGCCCTTTTTGCGCACACTAGGCTTAAGGGAACTAAATAATAAAAAGAAAAAACTTGAACACTTCTCTTTGCCAAGAAAGCCGAACCTATATATATGTATGAAGCCTTGGAGATTTTGTTTTGTTAGCAATTGTTGGAATAAAAATCTGTGCAGTGAGCTATTAGTTTTGAAGGCCTGCTAAATCAAATAAAATACAAGAATAGGAATGATGGAAATTATAGGATTAATATGGAACCAATTCTGATTTATCACATATGTATTTAGGTGCACGTAGCTCTTATAGAGCGAGCTGAATTTTGGTGCTGTTGCTTGTTGCTTGGACGCAAGGTAAGTGTCAGGCGATATTACCTAATGTGACTATTGACTACTGGTATAAAATTGTGACATGATGCTCCATATTCCGTAAAAGTATTATGTTCCTTATGATGAAAGGAAACTGCCAAAAATGTGCCGTGATGGCTATATGATTATGAGGTAAAGACGTTATGTGGCAGCATAACGCATATGAAAAGTATATGTGCCGTGATGGCTATATGAAAGGTATATAAGCATGCACCTTACATCATACCGCATTTTTGTGTTTGTGTGTGAAAGCATAGCATGGCATGCATGTACCAAGATCATATAGGCCTTGTTTTTAGAATAGTTATGTACAGGACCATGTGTTTGAGCAAGCATCATATAGGCATCCCCAAGGTACCGGGGTATGGGACACTTGGCATCAGTCCGCATAGGCCCACAGTTGGAATCCACATGGAGCTCAGGTGCCAGGGTATATTTGATTCCACTGTGAAGTGCGCGCACGACGGTGCTAAAAGCGCAAAGGAAAGGCGTTATATACGCAATATATGAATATGATGAAAAGGAAAGGCGTTATATGCGCTATATATATAAATATGATGAAAAGGAAAAAGGAAAAGGAACAAGGATATGTTGAAGTGACTGTTTATGATTTTGTGCCTAGTTAATACTGTTATGTTACTGGTTTTGTTGCCACACTACTGGGATTATTCTCACCCCTTTGGGGCTGCTATTTTCATAAAATGGCAGGAAAAAGGAAAGCACACTTGAAGACGTGAGTATATGGATGCATGCTATTGATTAATACTGATTGGACTTTGGCTGTTGCTGCGTGATTGCTGGATGACTGTATATTCTTGTATATTTCGAAAACTTAGATGATGGTTGGAATTATTACTTTAACTCTGTTTAGTCTTATATGAACAGCGGCTGTTTGGAAAACGTTTTGTGAAAAGAATTTTTGAACGTTTTATTAAGTGCTGAATTTTAACAGTTTTACCGGTACTTTACGGGTCATGTTCAAGGGGCAAACGAACTCCGATTTACTATTATTATATGCACGCGAAGCCCCAGGAATGTACTTTCAAACTGTGCAGGTCTCATTTTGATACGAAACCTGTACGAACTTCAGTGAGCTTCGCCTCACAGCCTGTTTCCAGAAAACGGACAGGATTCACAAGCGTTTTACGTGTCCTGTTCCGTGGGGCTATTCACCTCCGAATCGCGCATAATTTATATGTACGCGATGCCCCGGATGTCTAGTTTTTCAGAAGCTTGGAATATTTTTTATCGCATATGAATTCGATTTTATACAGATTTTATAAGAGAGCAAGGTTTTCAGCAAAGTATAGAAAACTCAGCAAAGGGTTTTATCATTGACCTTTTCTATGCTTGATAAACGATTTCCTTTTTTCTCAAATTGTTTTTATAAGAAACAAATCTGGACTTTTTCAAGTTTCCAAATTAAATGATATTTGATAAAGTTTTAAAATTAATGAGTTTCATACCGCTGCAACTCTAATACGATTTAGCAAACAACCCTCTTGGATGCATACAAGAGTGGGTGTTACACTAATTGGTATCAGAGCAGTTTGGTTCAGGATGTCTGTTTTTGATTGTATTGTGTGCTGCTTGTTGAATGATTGTTGTTTGGTTATCCGGTTAATTGTATGTGTTCTCTGCATTATTCTGATTGAACTTAGTTGTGAATGGGTTACTGGTTAAATTACCTTAGATTGGAGGTGTGATGATACTAGTAGTACACTGTATTAAACATGACTGTGCCCATCCTCTTGCTAGGTGGTGAGCCTGATCAACTCACTATCGCGCAATTTGTATGTGCATAATCATGGTTATCACAGGTACACTTGTGTTTGAACACTAAGTGTGGAATAGGGAATTGTTACTTGAATCTATGGTGAATTACTAATTATGTTTTCTATGAATTATTAGCGAAGTTTTATATACTTGTATTCGATGTGAATGCTTTGTGATATTTTAAGTTATGGATGATAATAAGTTATCTCTAGATGATGACAGTTGCTACATATCTATCTTGTGATTTATGACCTCTTGTACATGTGACTGTAGCATATAACTGGGTAGTAGGAACTGTTAATATTTACTAATTCTGTTATTTAATTGCGTAAGGGATTAATCTGTTTGAGTAGTAGTAACTTAATTATGAAAATTTTAGGTAGGGATAGGTCACTCACCTAAGTAGGTCCGGATGATGCCTTAGAATGTAGAGATAAAGCTAATTAAAGGTTTAGACATGTAGGGTCTGCTGTCTTACAAAACTCATAGTGGTAAGTTGGCACTAGATATCAATTTTGAGAAAGAAACCATTAAACAAAATGGGTGATGTGTAGAGTAGGATACTTGACTCCTATCTCCCTGTCCTTCATGTGTGCGATAGTTATTACTTTAATTCATACGTATTGAATTGCTTTGTGTGACTTGGATCACTTTCAGACTTGCATATAAATTTATCGTTTCTGATTATTGCAACGGATTTTATGTGATGATTATTTGAAGATTATCTGGACTAAAATTAGAACATAGTGGACCAAATAGGTAAAATGAGAATACCCATAATTACACCTCAATTGGTTTATTTTATTATGTTAGTTAATTGAGACTTGCCAAAATTCATGCTCGAGTAAGCATCAGAAGGTTCTAACTGGTTACTATACGGTTTGTCTAAATCATGTATGGTTATGGATATTATACACTAATGACATAATTGAGGGATTAAATAGAGATATTGAAATTCAACTATTTATAAGCTTTGACTGTTAGGAGCTCATACCTGTTAGATGCATTAAGATCTGAAACCTGATGGCTGTTGGTATATGGAACTTTAAGTTTGGTTTATTTTATGAACATTATATTATTAATTTGGTCACATTGGTTCATCACTTCTAACGAATATTTACATCAAAATCGTCAAACCTTAGGGTCACTTGAAATACCCCTTAACACTGCATAATTCTGCTTTCTTGTTGAGTGACTTAGAGCCGAACATACTGAGCTGTGCATTATGCTTGGCCCTTGATTTAATTTGTTCTGTATATGTACTGTTAAAGTAGCGTCTAAAGTACAAGTGACTTTCTTTGGTGGGCTGATGTGAATTAAAGGAAATTTGTTTTAATTAAGTACTTTGCACTTGACGTATGAGTTGTTCAACCTTCTTGAATAATAACTTTTGTTGTGCTATAACCCGAATTGATGCAGCATTGCTTACCATGTTCTCACCTGGATGCACCATATTAGATTCCCAAAAGAACACTATATTTTGTCACGAATATCAACCCTTAAATCACACCTATCCACTATATGATTTGATTGCACTATTTTCTTATCTGGGTTAAATGTTGGAATAAACCACTATCTAGATTTAAATGCTTGTGTGTCCAAGTGTTAAATAAGGATTAATATGAATTTTCCTTACTTTTGGTTCATGTTGAGGGGAACTGTTAATTATTAAATTATTTTGATATGCCACTAGAGCTTCTACTAAGTAGAACTTTTCGTTATGCTTGCACAACTCGTTGGACATCTAATATGAAAACTGAGAGAGTAAGATAAGAGTTAAATTTGACGTGAGCACTCTGACTTTGGTTAATTACTGTTTAATCGAAACCATGTTCAACCTGTGAATTAAATATGCTGTTGTAAACCTCATGTTTAAAAGTTGATATTCATTTTGAAATTGTTTAAATACATCATGAAATATTATTCTTATTTAGGTTCTCATCGGATAGGTAGATTGCTGCATGTATAGATGTGGGTAGTCATTTGTTTGAGGAATTTTGAAATCAGTGTTATTCATGCATGGGGTCTCATATCATAAAATATTACTGGTCCCTTGAATGCAAATTTAATTGCAGCTAGGAACTTTGAGTGGGACTATTGTGAACTTGCTTTATGAACACTTGGTCCATTTGGTGGGATTGTGTTCGGGTCTGTTTCAAATTGTAATATGTGTCTATGATTTGAAAGTGATAGGTATGAAAGGTAGGATAGAAGTTTTATGATTCTGTTCGTGTAAGATTTAGAATGGAATATGTTCTGTTTTACTTGCTTAAATTCTTTGATTAGTGAATTCATCCGTGTCATTGGTAATGATTAGGTAAGAGATAATGGCAATTCTAAATGGTAACATGTGCATTGTGCCGGAGAAACCGTTGTGATTAGAAATTTTCGATAATAAACCTAATAATGGTACAGGTAATAGGAGGTAATACCACTTAGTTGAACCCCTGCATTCTTAAGAATTTTGAAGTAAGCCACTGAATTGTTGATTGCACTTTATGAGAAAACCTTTAAATTTTTGATCAGTAGACTAAATAGTATAGTGTGATATGAAGGGTGAGCGATAATAAAGAGATTGTGAGAAGCCATTTGTCTATTGTTATGTTTTATTTGTTATAGTTCTGAATTGGGTGCTTAGAAGGTTAATCACTTAGACTTATGCTAGAAATAATTAATAAAATTTATAAAGTAAAGTAGTATTTTTGCAAAATGGATTGGTTTAGTTGTCTATTAATTGTGTTCTAAAACATTGAGCGCTATTACAAATATTTTTTTTAGGTGGAGTTTCTTGGTTTAGTAAGTTCTTTGTCTGTTTTATCCTACTTGCGTGTTATGATATTGGTTGATGTTTAAAAGGAACTCATGAAACCGCTCGTATTATGAGTAAGCTTAGGAAGATATTTTTTTTTATTCCTTCCGTAAGAATAAGATGTTGTCATATCTATATTATTTAATGGTCTTGTAAAGTACAACTTGTTGGTAATGCTCTCAGATATTGATGACCTTTATAGGTGGTTGTATGAATGCAATGAATTGTATGGCATGGTGTAAAGGTGTAAGTGCTAGACTTAGATCCATTTTGGAATGGTAAGGCAAAGTTTGGGGACAAACTTCAAAACAAGTTGGAGAGAGTGTAACATCCCGTTTAATTAGTAGTCTATTTAATTGTCAAACAGGATTGTGGTAGAGTACTTGCCTTCGGATTATACAAATGTTTGCTTTAGGACGAAGTTAAATTAAATTAGGGAATTATTTGATATTACCTTGGAAGGTGAGTACCTATTTTATGCATGAGGCATTCTAGTTATGAGTTTAGGAATAATTTAATTATAACATATAGAAAGCATAACACTACTTAGAATTATATGAGTACTCATTAAAGGCATGTGATTAATTTTATTGCAAGGATTAAACTCTTAGTTAATAATTTAGTGGGCTAGTGCATGTGTTGGGAAAGCCTTGAACATAATGTTGGAACCCATTCCTTCCCTTTGGGCCACGGCCCAAACATAAAAGGGTGAACCCCATTTAGCCTTAAAATATCTCTACACTTCTCCATCGGTTATCATAAAAGGGAATCAAACCGCATGAATCTCTATTGGTTCACTTATTATGCATGCATCTTTATTGGCTGAAAATTCCTCCCTTATCCAACTCATTTTCGGCTGATGCATGGACACCAAGTGTCAAAGAAAAATCTCTCCATCTACTGTGCATGTCCGCCACCTGCATCTCGTGGGACACTTGGCCTCCACCCTCTTTGTGTTCAGCCGAGCCTCTTTCCTCCCTATAAGTCTGCACTTCTCCTTGTGTCAAAGAAAGACCAACTCCTGCGCATTGTCCTCCAAGCACCTCAAGGGAAGTGTAACCCTCTGCCATTTCTATTGTCCTTCATGACCGTAGGCACCTTGAGAAGAGCCAAAGAATTGCATCTTCTACTCTTCCACTTATTTCCCAAAGCCGTGAGTATTCCTTAGGCAAGTCCCATAAACCGTAAAGCATACCTTCCTCCCTTGTACAGCCACACTTCCAACCGAAGGCTTGCAGCAATTCCTCCTCATTTATGTCACTGTTATGAACAGCAAATCCATGTCCCTTCTGTGTATTTAGAGCAGAGGGTGAGTCATTCAGTTCATCACAAAAACCGTGATGCTCTTGAGAAGGACCAGCATGGTAGCTTCCATCTTTTTTCACTCGCTGGGCGGCTGAATGCAGCGGCCAAGGGGACTGCACACTAGCCTTCCATCCCTCTCTCTTGTTCGGCAGGAGGGCATCCATAAGTAGGTGAAGTTTTTCTGCTGCCCTCTTGTTCCTTCTCTCTCAATCGGTCCTGATCTAGCTTATTTCCTTTTTGCATGCATATGATCCAGTTTTGTTTGAGTCCCCCTACGTCCCCGGCACAGCTAGACCAAGTTCCTGGAGCTTTGGGAGAGGGAGGTTGTCAACCTTTCCCAGATTTCGTAGCCTACCTCCCTTCTGTGCGTTGAACCGTGAGCCTTGTTGAGAGAAAAAAAATTCCACGTTCAAGCTTCCATCTTCCCTCTGTGTCATTCTACCGAGCTACAACCAGAGAAGGATGAGGTTCTACCTCTTCCCGTTCTCCCTGCTCCTCCTCTTGTGTTCGGTTGAGAACTTCCATTCAAGGAGGTGATGTATTCTTTTCTTCCATCTCTCATATCTGCTTGAGTTGGTCAGATTGAAGGTTACTCTGCAGGTGTTTAATTTGGTAATGAGTTAGCAAATTCTTTTACCCTGCACGCAGCTGTAGATTAGAACCTGAAAGCGTTGGAGAGGAAGCATGCTATTCCTTCATTAAGCCGGTAGTTTTGTGTACTTCTAGAAGGTAAGAGCTGAACCTACACTCCTACTCTACTCCATTGCTTCGGTTAAGGGGATGGATTGATTTGTGAATTTCTCCTCTCTTTCCCTACACTGTTCGATCACAGCATGTTTTAAGACTCCTTAGCGCACCCCTTAGGCCTAGAAGAGCTAGTATTAAACTAAAATTCTGAATATCCGTATTTGATTCAAAGAACCGAATTTGCATTGAAGTGAGACGTTGGAAATTTAATGATATTGGTGGGTAGGTATAATGAGTAGTCATAAAATAAAGAAAAAAAAATATAAACAAAAAATAGGGACTGTTCTGGTTGAGTAGCATGATGAAACTCGAATTGATAGGCATGGAGAACTTGATATTTTATTGCTATTAACAAATGGATAAAATGATTGGAAGTCAGAAATGGTTGGATAAAAAATAACCCTTTAACAGTAGGCTGTTTTGTTGGATTGTATGATGTTTTGGCCATTCCTCTCCTTTTAAATCTGACCCCCCTTCGAGCAACACTAAGACTGGATGTTGGTAAGCTTAAAATGAAATTGTAAACTTGAACCATGGCCTTCCTAATGGTACTAGACCAGCCTTGGATTGGAAATTTTGGTTAAAATTGTCATGCATTGAAACTGTATGGTCCGCCAACTTTAGACCCTGCTTGTTCCACTTGGACTTTGTAGGAACTAGTTGGTGAATAGGTGAAATGTGTACCCCTAGCTTCCAGCCGTTCTGAGCCTGCAAGTGTGTTGTTGTGTTGTTTATTCTATTATTTCTGCCAATTAATTCTGCCATGATAGAACCGTTTGGGTTTTGGAGTCACACACACACAAAGAATCATGTTGAGCATGAAATTGGTTCCCTCTTGTAGGACCTTTTCTGTTCTGTGAAATAATAGAAGTTAACTAGTAAGTATGTGTAATGGCCCTTTTTGCGCACACTAGGCTTAAGGGAACTAAATAATAAAAAGAAAAAACTTGAACACTTCTCTTTGCCAAGAAAGCCGAACCTATATATATGTATGAAGCCTTGGAGATTTTGTTTTGTTAGCAATTGTTGGAATAAAAATCTGTGCAGTGAGCTATTAGTTTTGAAGGCCTGCTAAATCAAATAAAATACAAGAATAGGAATGATGGAAATTATAGGATTAATATGGAACCAATTCTGATTTATCACATATGTATTTAGGTGCACGTAGCTCTTATAGAGCGAGCTGAATTTTGGTGCTGTTGCTTGTTGCTTGGACGCAAGGTAAGTGTCAGGCGATATTACCTAATGTGACTATTGACTACTGGTATAAAATTGTGACATGATGCTCCATATTCCGTAAAAGTATTATGTTCCTTATGATGAAAGGAAACTGCCAAAAATGTGCCGTGATGGCTATATGATTATGAGGTAAAGACGTTATGTGGCAGCATAACGCATATGAAAAGTATATGTGCCGTGATGGCTATATGAAAGGTATATAAGCATGCACCTTACATCATACCGCATTTTTGTGTTTGTGTGTGAAAGCATAGCATGGCATGCATGTACCAAGATCATATAGGCCTTGTTTTTAGAATAGTTATGTACAGGACCATGTGTTTGAGCAAGCATCATATAGGCATCCCCAAGGTACCGGGGTATGGGACACTTGGCATCAGTCCGCATAGGCCCACAGTTGGAATCCACATGGAGCTCAGGTGCCAGGGTATATTTGATTCCACTGTGAAGTGCGCGCACGACGGTGCTAAAAGCGCAAAGGAAAGGCGTTATATACGCAATATATGAATATGATGAAAAGGAAAGGCGTTATATGCGCTATATATATAAATATGATGAAAAGGAAAAAGGAAAAGGAACAAGGATATGTTGAAGTGACTGTTTATGATTTTGTGCCTAGTTAATACTGTTATGTTACTGGTTTTGTTGCCACACTACTGGGATTATTCTCACCCCTTTGGGGCTGCTATTTTCATAAAATGGCAGGAAAAAGGAAAGCACACTTGAAGACGTGAGTATATGGATGCATGCTATTGATTAATACTGATTGGACTTTGGCTGTTGCTGCGTGATTGCTGGATGACTGTATATTCTTGTATATTTCGAAAACTTAGATGATGGTTGGAATTATTACTTTAACTCTGTTTAGTCTTATATGAACAGCGGCTGTTTGGAAAACGTTTTGTGAAAAGAATTTTTGAACGTTTTATTAAGTGCTGAATTTTAACAGTTTTACCGGTACTTTACGGGTCATGTTCAAGGGGCAAACGAACTCCGATTTACTATTATTTTATATGCACGCGAAGCCCCAGGAATGTACTTTCAAACTGTGCAGGTCTCATTTTGATACGAAACCTGTACGAACTTCAGTGAGCTTCGCCTCACAGCCTGTTTCCAGAAAACGGACAAGATTCACAAGCGTTTTACGTGTCCTGTTCCGTGGGGCTATTCACCTCCGAATCGCGCATAATTTATATGTACGCGATGCCCCGGATGTCTAGTTTTTCAGAAGCTTGGAATATTTTTTATCGCATATGAATTCGATTTTATACAGATTTTATAAGAGAGCAAGGTTTTCAGCAAAGTATAGAAAACTCAGCAAAGGGTTTTATCATTGACCTTTTCTATGCTTGATAAACGATTTCCTTTTTTCTCAAATTGTTTTTATAAGAAACAAATCTGGACTTTTTCAAGTTTCCAAATTAAATGATATTTGATAAAGTTTTAAAATTAATGAGTTTCATACCGCTGCAACTCTAATACGATTTAGCAAACAACCCTCTTGGATGCATACAAGAGTGGGTGTTACATAGAGGGTGGCCATCCGATTTGAGAAAATCCGAAAAAATGGAAAAGCATACCCCGGAATCGAATTTTGATCTGGTTTCTTTGCAGGCGTCCATACTTAAATATATCCAACATCCCATACAAGTTTCATTGGATTTCGTGGAGAATTTCTTCATTGATCTGAATAACATAACTCCACACATAACAGCCTCATTACTTTATAACTGACTCATTAATCATTGATATGAATAACATAACTCCACACATAACAACCTCATTACTTTATAACTGACTCATTAATATCAATCAATGAATAACATAACTCCACACATGACAGCCTCATTACTCCACACATAACAGCCTCATTACTTTATAACTGACTCATTAATATCAATCAATGAATAACATAACTCCACACATAACAGCCTCATTACTTTATAACTAACTCATTAATATCATCCAAGTTTCATCCCGCATCGCAATCCTCTTCATTGATCTGAATAACATAACTCCACACGTAACAGCCTCATTACTTTATAACTGACTCATTAATCATTGATATGAATAACATAACTCCACACATAACAACCTCATTACTTTATAACTAACTCATTAATATCATCCAAGTTTCATCCCGCATCGCAATCCTCTTCATTGATCTGAATAACATAACTCCACACGTAACAGCCTCATTACTTTATAACTGACTCATTAATCATTGATATGAATAACATAACTCCACACATAACAGCCTCATTACTTTATAACTAACTCATTAATATCATCCAAGTTTCATCCCGCATCGCAATCCTCTTCATTGATCTGAATAACTTAACTCCACACGTAACAGCCTCATTACTTTATAACTGACTCATTAATCATTGATATGAATAACATAACTCCACACATAACAGCCTCATTACTTTATAACTAACTCATTAATATCATCCAAGTTTCATCCCGCATCGCAATCCTCTTCATTGATCTGAATAACATAACTCCACACGTAACAGCCTCATTACTTTATAACTGACTCATTAATCATTGATATGAATAACATAACTCCACACTTAACAGCCTCATTACTTTATAACTAACTCATTAATATCATCCAAGTTTCATCCCGCATCGCAATCCTCTTCATTGATCTGAATAACTTAACTCCACACGTAACAGCCTCATTACTTTATAACTGACTCATTAATCATTGATATGAATAACATAACTCCACACATAACAGCCTCATTACTTTATAACTAACTCATTAATATCATCCAAGTTTCATCCCGCATCGCAATCCTCT